>LDDX01000004.1:8102-62299 GCA_012184315.1 Arthrobotrys entomopaga
CTAGTTGTATTCTTCCTAGTTGTAGTCCTACGTGAAGTAGTAGTAGTGGATGTAGTTCTGGTGGGACATGGGGGTGGAGTGAACGTTCGAGTAGGCATGCCCAAACACGAAGTATAGCAACCCCCATACGGAATTCCACAGGAATTAATATAATCAACGCAAATGACACTATTACAGATGCTTGTAAAGCTGGTTGATGAAGATGTGGTAGAAGGTGTAGTCGTAGGACATGGCGGAGGGGTGAACGTCGGCATCGTCATACCCGGGCAAGAGGTGAAACAGCCGCCGTATGGGATTCCGCATGAATTGATATAGTCGACACAAAGAACGCTGTTGCAAATGCTTGTGGAACTAATAGTAGTTGACGGGGTGGTCGTAGGACATGGTGGGGGTGTGAATGTTGGTGTTGGCATGCCGGGGCAATGCGTGACGCAACCACCGTATGCTGTGCCGCAATCATTTACATAATCCAAGCATAGAATGAGGGAGCAGCTGGTTGTGGGACCGGTAGTAGTTGGTGGTGTAGTCGACGGGGTGGTTGTGGGACATGGTGGAGGTGTGAATGTTGGTGTTGGCATACCCGGGCAATGCGTGACGCAACCACCGTATGCTGTGCCGCAATCATTTACATAATCCAAGCACAGAATGAGGGAGCAGGTGGTTGTAGCGGAAGGAGTAGTGGTCAAGGCTGAGACAATTTTAGGAAGTATAAAGCTCGCTATGAGGCGGGTGGATGGGACCTTCATTTTGAGAATATCGTTTGTTAATCACTCGGTTGAGTTACACTAACCTATATCTGAATATCAGCTAGGTCTCGTTTTATGCGAATTAGAAAACTAAATATCGTTATATAAATTTTGGAAGCTATTCGATGGAAAGAAATTTGGTAAATGATAAAAGCAAGAAAAGAAAACCGCTTACCGAAATTTTCGACAATATTCAACCTTTCGCTTCTCAAGATTTAACAGCGTGAATAGAAGTTACAAAATGAAGGAACCATGACAGTCTCTTATATCAAATTTTATGTTCAATGACTTTCGGAATCCTGTTTGTGGGATCCAAAATTCTCTTGTACTCCATCTAAAGACGGTCGAACTCGCAGACGTTTCTTCGCCTAAATAATGCGGAGTTGGCCAATTAAGCCGTACGAGACTGGGGATCCCGGGGCTTCGAAGCGAATCAAGATGGTGATACAGCGCCTTGAAGCTCTGTTTGGCTCGTCAAACCGAACCCTATAGAAGATGGTTCCTTGGTACACAGGTCGAGATGTCGGCCAAGCGCTTATGAAAAGGTACTGGCTTTCACAATGGGTTCCATACTTTCTTGGATGCTCTTGACACATGAACGAAGCTAGCGTATTTGTTTAGATGGCTGAAGTTTCTAGAGCTAAACCCAAAGCTTCCTCCCGCAGAGAACCGGTATCTGTTATATCAGAATATATCATATAAGAGTGGATATGCGGCTCGCGAGGCTTAAACTATAATTGAATGCCAACAACGTCGTTCCCACTAACTTTAAAAGTAAGTATATCCCTTTTCCATACTTCTGCTTCCAAGTCGCTTTCAAGGATTGAAGGCGAGCTTTCAGTTGGTCAACCGAATTTTGCTGGTGAGGATTGTGGTACAATAATCTTTTCGCCCAGGCCTGGGCACAACCGATTCATCTTTGAGTTCTAGCTAGCAGGCTGCGAGATAAATGCTGGACACTGAGAGAAGTCAAGAAGAAGACTGGGCAAGGGCTCTGGGCAGAAATCTCCAAGTCGGAATCTCCTTCATTATTAGGTACATATTTAGTCTAAAAATACCTTAGTTTCCCTTCGTCGAAAAACTTGTACGCAATCGAAGCGTCGAAGCCCGAACCACAATCAGGATGAATTCATGAAGAACACCCAAATTATTTTTTTAAAATTGTGGCTTCACTCGCCAAGTCCACTAGCTTCACCATCCAAGAAGATTCGGTTCCGTCTTGAGCCGCCAGCGACGTCGACTCGGCATCAAGCATCATCGTGTTGTTATTACGAGTAGAAAGGAGGTTTTGCCGGAATGAAATTATCGTATATTCCCTGCTTTTGGGTTTGGAAACCTCGTTTATCCTTGGCTCTTCCGCAATTATTCCAAATTTGCCCAACACCTCTCTTTGAAAGACTTTTATCGAAGTTCCGACAAACCGAACGAGCTCCGTCCTCAGTCTAGTAATTTTCATGCATAATCTCTTTTTTGGTCCCTGGGACTCTATCTCTTAAGTTTTCCTCATAGGTCCCGTCCCGTAAATACTCCGGTTAGCGGGCTTTCTCTAAACGGGCAACACAATTGTTCGTCGACGGTTAAAGTACTGTTTGAATGCGTTGTGTATGTTGCATTTTTGAGTGCATGTGTAACCAAACGGAACTAGTACTCTGTGGAGATTGAATCGATAATTATGATGTACATATACAAACGGTATCTTTACTTATGTAAAAACCATTATTAAAGTAAAAAAAAAAAAATAATAATCCAAATTTAGAGAAACGCGCTTCGAGGCTGCCAGAAAAACTGGTTTCTCGTGTTTTGTCGCTACCGGTGACAATCACCAAGCTTAAGTGAGGCACAGATAGCCTCGATACCCAGAGACCCAAGTCGAAGTGTTGAGCGCATGCATGAGCCCACATGCGGAGAAGGTCATCACAATCACGAAGCCCTTTAAAGCCTTCTTCAAAATTCGAAGCTGAATTCTGAGATCTCAATAACGCGAAAGGAGCCATTGTTTCATCGCCACATCCTCCACTTTCGCTTCCAAGATCGGGATCTAATTAAGTACGTATATTACCCGGTTTTGAAGATACCAAAGGATGTCACTCTATCTGCGTTGTAGAAAAGATAAAGCCCGAGATTTTTGGGAAATGTTCACTTCAGGTACCAAAATACACCTATCATGCATTCAAATATACTATACTTGGAAACAAAAAGTTCAAACGTGCGTTCTGCATTCCTGGCGCGATTGCTTTGGAAATTTTATCGCTAACAAAAGACGTGGGTGGGGGACAGGTTCGGGGAACTCAGGTCACTCGCAATGGCGCCACCGAAAACCTGAGTTTTGTTGATGCTTGGCTTGAGATCCACCTCCTCGAAGCGCTGGTTCAGTCGACAGCAGTCCAAACGATAACTACAATACGGAGTATACCACTGGGTTGAAAATAATCAATTGATCTACTACGCTAGATACATATCGTTAGGCTCCATCATGTAGACACAAGCAAGAACTGCGCCTTTGAAAGCCTTGTGTGTTTTTCTTGACAATGATTAACAAAAGCAGGCCCACCATCACGTTATGATGGATTTATCCTTCGTCACACTCGTGGCATTTCGCTGTAGGCCGGTCGGGAGCCTTCGCAGGTGCGTTGTGAAATGCGCATGGATCTGCTGTGGCCAAGGAGACTATAGTCGACTATTTCCTGGGCGCAAAGGTTATCAAGTCTTGGTCAACTGAGCAAGTGCTACCAACAATTGAGAACAGCCGGGAAAAGTTGAGCCGCAGACCTGCAGGGTCGTGAGTGCGCCGAGAGTTTTCCGGTCTTGGGCGTGGGAGGAGGAGGAGGAGGAGGAGGAGGAGGAGGAGGAGGCTGCCATATTTTGAACCGCTGCCAGTGCAGTGCTTGCATGCGCTCACTACTGGAATTAATTAATTGCAAATGCATCTTTTTAATACCCTGGGTTCCCCCGCCCGTGGGTTTTCCTTTCCCTTTCTGTTCGAACTTTTTTTGTTTCCATTATTCCTTTTCGTACTCATGTTTCGGTGCTTGATTCGATGAGACTGTCTTTGCGACAGTAAACTATATTACAAAATTAACCTTGTCGACCAACGTACGAAGTACCTGGAGCGATACGCTTCGGCGCGCTTTGAGTTATCATGACCCCAGCCGTGCTGAGATGCCTCTTGGCATCGCTTTGGATATTTACCGTACTATTGTCGCCGTTTACCGAGGCCGGGAAAACACTCACCTTGGATCTTATCGAAGGTCGAAAACATTCGCCAGATGGACTACGTAGACGGCAATCTGGGGATGGATGGCGGAGTACCGATATAATCTATGTATGCCGACAATATAATACACATGGAATCGACTTTTTTTCTCCCTAAAAAGCTTTATATTTACTGATATATCATTTTGACTATGATGATTAGAATTCAACGGAATTTGCATTTTACGTAGATGTCAATATTGGTAAGAAAATTCAAACTACGGGATTCGATAAATATTTTGGTCTCGAAACCAAAGACCGATAAATATAAATAGAAAAAAAAATTCGCTAATTATAACTTGGTTCTTATATATAGGCGACAATAGCAAAAACTTTGTACTCCAGGTTGTTCAGAACCCGTATACTTTTGTCGCGAGAAAGTATAACCGGACGACCACATGCGGTCCAGAAGTTAGGATCTATGATGCGTGCGATATCGGGGCCTACTCTGGATTCTGTAAGACTCTATCCATAACCCAAACTTACAATTGAATATACGTATATAACCTCCAATAGTCAACCGAAGCTAACACTATCCTTTCTACGTTGTATTATAGTTTCTTTATCCCCTCCTGATTCCACTACTTTCAAAAACCTGACCAAAAGTTTCTACATGTCCTATTCCGATGACCGATTCGTACGTCCCCTTCCCAGAGTTCTCAGATTTAAACGAGATTATCATAAAATTTTAAAAAAAAACCGCAATTCTAACGCATGTTTTCGTGTATAAAACAGGCAGAAGGATCATGGGGCCGTGATACCTTCCGCCTCGGCCAATTGAAAGTCGACAATATAAACTTTGGCGTCGCAGACGCTTACAATGCAACCCCAGCATTAGGTCTCGACAAAAGCAGCTCTCTAACGCCTTACCTCACATTCATGGAAGTAATGCAAGCCGAAAAAATCATAAACACGGTCACCTACGGGATCTATATTGGCGATGCCCGGGCGCAGGATAATGTTGGGAAATCCATAACTTTCGGAGGGATAGATGAAGCCAAGTTTGAAAAACCGTTGAAGACGTATGATAGCATCACGGGGTATAATATCGATCTCGTACAAGTCAACGTTATCGCTGGCGGGAAGGTTCTCTCGCGTCCGTTGAATCCAGCAACCGATACCCCAATTCTTACACAACTTAATTTTGGGACTTCGTAAGTTTTTTTTCTCTCGATACTTTTGTTTTACAATTACAATATTTTGTCTCGCGAATGATGATATCCGGATCGATTACTATACTGACGGACTCTGGAAACCAACTTAGGTCAATTCACGTCTCTCAGACGATTTTTGATGCCATAATTTCAATGCTCGGGGCATCCGAAGCCCCTAATGGCAACTACTATATCGATAGACCACCCCCGGATGATGCTGGTGTGGATTTCATCTTCCAAGGCAACCTCACAATCCACGTCCCGGCTCGACAATTGGTGACAGAAAGTCTCTCTTACGACGGTTACTATCTTCTCCTCCTCGTCCCGGATGAGAGTAGCCTCTTTGGAAACCCATTCTTTCGGTATGTGAAATCCAACCCTCCCTAATAATATAATAAGCCCATCGTATAGCTATATATATGTGTGTGTGTGTGTGTGTGTGTGTGCACGTGTGTGTCTAACCACCCTATTAAAACAAACAGAAGCGCATACGTCTTCTACGACTTCCAAAACAATCAAATCAGCCTCGCGGCAGCTATATACAACGCCACAGCCTCAAACGTAACAGAAGTCGGAATAAACAACAGTTCCGTCACAGATTTGAAATGGCTCTACGTCGACCCATACAGCGTAGCGGAAACCCCACCATCATCTACAGATTCCCCATCCCCACTTCCACCATCGCCGACGGAAACAGATACGACAACATCGCCAGAAACCGGGGGGAATTCGAATACGGGAGCTATAGTGGGTGGTGTCGTCGGCGGCGTGGCGTTCCTATCTGCGGTGGTATTGGGGATATGGTGGTTTTTCTTTAGGGGTTCGAAAAAACAGGAACCGATGGATACTATGCCTTTGCCTCCGACTCCGATGGCTGATACGAATACTGGCAGTGGCGCTATGGGTGGCGCTATGGGTGGCGCTATGGGTGGAGGAGGGGGAGGAGGAGGATATACGAATGAGCAGTTTTCACCTATCAAGCCGACTTCGAATTCGGGTTGGGGGTCACCGCCTAGTACGAGACCTGTGTCTGAGCTGGGTCCGAACTATCCGCATTATAGCTATTCTGAGAACGCGGTACCGGTGTCGCCACAGGGATATGCTTATCCTTCGAGGCCTGTTCATGAAATCGGATGATTGCGGTTTTTTTTTTTCGGTTGGAAGACTTTGGAGGGAAGTTTTAATGAAACAATTAACGGGCTGAACATATATGAAAGTTTTGGGGCACATGGACGATTTTTCTACACTCTGATAATTATAAGAAAGATATAACTTGTGTATGAAGTGTTTGTGTGTGGATTTGCAAGTTTTTAGTAATTTCCTCTATGTTAGCATTTGTATTTAGGGTTATTGTAATTATTATTCTAGAGAAATAAGACTTTTTTTTTTTAAACGCCATATTGATGAAGAATACCAAAGGCGTTGGAAAAACCGGAAAGGCAAAATTCTAATAAGTCTAGCGAGAAAGTTCCCACCAATCTCAGAAGATCACCTCGGATGGTCCATATCCAATTGATTCCGAATATCTCGTATCATGGCTCTGGAATCTTCAACCATAAATCCTGTATCAAACAACTCCTGTGCTAACTGCAGTGCCCTACCCAAATTCACCCGATCCTTCTCATAATGTGCCAACCAATTCTTCGCAGTCGCAATATCCTCATTTGCTCCCAAGTCTGTCTCAGCCTTCAGACACATCTCCATATAATGCACAGCCTCGTCACTCCTCTTCACCTTCTCGTACAACTTGGCAATCTTGATTAGCGTCTTCGTGTTCAGCTCGAAGCCATCCCATTGGTTCATAGACGCAGCGGAGGCGTTGCCTGATAAAGCTCGCTTGTAAGATTTTATGGCATCATCGGGACGGTTCATCTTTTCGTAGCATGCCGCCATGGCGGCCCACATTTGGCTGTCATACGGTCGCAGTGCTCCCGCGCGCTGGTAGTAATATAGCGCATAGTAGTTCATCTCCAACACTTCGTAGGCTTGTCCCAAGCCGTACCAAGCACGATAGTCTTTTCTATTGACGTCGATGGCTCGTCGGTACGATTCGATTGCCGCATGAGTGTTTTTGAGCTCCACGAATTCGTGGCCGAGTAGGGTCCAGGCACTGAGGAAATTGCGATCCAAGTTGAGAGCGCGTCTAAAGTACATTATGCTCTTTTCGTGCTCAGAGCGCATGGAAAAGTAGTTGCCAATCACGCAGCATGTTTCTGGACGGAATTTGTCTGTTGCAGAAGCAACTTGTGCGATAAACGCAAGTTTTGGACGTTTATCCATTACATAGAGAATGTTAGAGTAGTGATCTAGGAAGTCGAGGCGATAGGGGTCTTTTTGCATAATCTCGTCAAATATCTTTTCCGATTCCTCGTAGTCTAGAGATTGTCAGTTGAATTATGAAATGTAAAGATTCGGGGAGGCCAATATACTATACCCTTGACATGATATAGTAAAAGAGCTCTCTGGCTTTTCAGCCAGGAGCTCCGAGGGAAAATTTCACACAACTGATCGACCAAACTATGCACCGTCTCATTGACATGATACAGTTCCTGAGAGACCATAACTCGGAAAAAGTGGGTGATGAGATGCTCTGGAAGGTCTTCAATGGCGCGATTGACCTACTGATTGTTAGCCCCGGCGCTAAACTCGATATTTTGAAAAGACTCTCACTTCACTCATAGACTTCATGATAGTTTTCAGCTCGTCCCATGCCGCCCAATTGTATGGATAGGCAGTGACAGAGCGAACAAGGGCCTGGTATGCTAGTTTTTCATTTCGCTGCTTGAGAAGAGCAACTCCGTATCTAATGGATGGTCAGTGAAGGGGGGTTCTTGTACCCTCAGGAATTCAAATTGACTGAACCTTACAGGTATAGCAGAAAAGTATCTTCTTTCTTCGCAAGCATGGTCTCAAGCTTTTTCGTTAGGACAGGCAATTCCTTATTTGCGGTAACATTTCCATCCAACGGTCCTATACACGTTAGATTTGCTCGCAGAATTTCGTGTAATGGCAACAATACCTAATACCATCTCGCTCTCCTCGTCCTTGCGTTTCTCTCCAGCCTATTAGAGGGTTAGGAATATGCTGTTGAGCGCGAAAAGTTGGAGAGACTAACTATAAACTTTGCGTACAGGCAAAGAAAGGCAGCCTTCGAACTCACACACCCTTCCACCACGGTGGATGCCCTGTCGAATTCATGTACATCAAAATAAGATTTGGCAAGATAATACTTGTCTTCTTCATCTTCATCAACAAAGCTGTCTAAGTAGTCATCTTCCTCTGTTAGGGCATGCCCTGGCGAGCGACCTTTTGCTTGATGGGATTGAGCGACGTCCTGAGGGAGGGAGTTGAGTTGCTCTGATATCCTAGATTGAGATGAAATCCCATGATTAGCAAGCTTGTACGACTCAGTGATGTCTTAAACCCCCCTATTAGTTACGGATATGGGAATTTAGAAGAGCTTCTACTATCACAGCAGAACGGCAGCGGAAAGCTACTTCTCGGAAAGAGAGCAGTTGAGCGCTGAGAGTAGGCGTTGGCATTGAAGGAGCGGGTGACTTGAGATAAAAATACCATTTGGATGCATGTAGGAGGCATCTTTCCGATGTTCTTTTCGCGGCAAGTCGTAAGTCTCTCCGTAGATTCGTAAAGTCGTATTTTACAATATCGGGAGCTACAGGCGAAGCCATTCCGACGAATAGAATTTGAAGGGCGAATCTCCTAGATGGAGACTGCCCGTAGCTTGAGGGTGCACAAACAGTCCGTCTGTGATACAGTTGATAATATCGGGTTAATGTGTGCCGTTCTGCTATGGATGCGGTAGTGAACCGGCCGAAAGGCGAGATACGCCAGAGTTCAAGTGTATCTGCAGATAAAAAGCTTCTGAGCCCACAGAGGAAGGCGTGTAGTTTTTGTTTTGATATTCCTGTCACGGGTTACTGGCTTCAGGCCAGGGTTTTTGTACGATGGAGAAGCGGATCTTTCCACACCACGTGGCAAAAACGTTTGCAGCTACTCTCTCAGCGGGAAGCGGCGTTCCTGTCTTCGAAGAGGATAGATATTCTTGTGATACCTAAGAGCCTGGTCGTCGGTGTTGTTCTTGTTGCAAATTGAGGTCGTGTTGGGGGGGACGGGCAATGGGAAGGTGCGACAAGAAAAATAGCCACGAGGACGTCACTGTATACTTTCGGCAAATAAATCTAGGGCGAACTACTCATCGAAGAGGGCGCCTGGATTCCAGCTAGCCGTAGTGATGAATGACAGCGATGGCTTGAATCGGTGATGGGAATCGGTTGATGGAGGAATGTTCGAATTGAAGGTTGTGGCTGTGGTGGTGGTGGTGTTTGTGAGGTTTGATATCAACAAGCATAAGCACGCGAAGTTGCTAACAAGCGCACCGCCAACCAACTGCCAAAAACAAATGCAAGCCCCGAGACACCAAAAGGGAACTGTCGCTGGAGGGACTATTATCATTATACAATACTATTATCACCGTAAATTCAAGAGTCGCACGAAGCCGTCAAACCACCCGAAGACTCAGAAAAACGTGGATGGTAGCTCAGGGAACCTTGTGGCACCGTAATCAAGCATGCCTGTCGACCTCCAGCTAGCTCTCTTCTCAGCTTCATGTCGCCAACGTAAGCGGAGCAAGCATGTGCGTGCGCCTGTCCGACATGTCACCATGTTCAAGTTCCCCCAACAAATCGCGTCTTGTGGCCGTCGTCCGATGTCCATCCGGCCTAACCAAGTACTCAATTGAGGGTCTGCTGCTTGCAGGATCGATGTGGGCCATCGGCAGTGGGGCCTTTTAAATTGACTAATCGGACATTTCAACGCACAGAACGGTTTCTGCCCTGAGTGCCTGGAACCATCCTCAAAGAAGGGTGTGATCCCCTGATGATGGTCGCTTGCCCGGATCCCTTCAGCGCGAGATAGCGACTAGTTTGAGCTTATAGTGAGACAGATCCTGTCGGTCAGTCGTAAAAGGTCGGCAGTCGGCAGTCGTAGAGAAACAGAGCTCAGCTCGAGCGACCCCGGCGTGGATATATCGAAATTATTTAAATTCCAATTGCTTACCCAGCGGATTAGTACAATTACCTGCCTGTCGTCTCTGAAGGTTTTGGTGATATCTCGAAAAGCGTGCAGCGAACGTTTTTGCTCAACCTCACCCCAACACACAGCCGCCGCGCATCGTCCATCCCCAATTAATTGCAATCCCAGCGCTACTACAACCCTCGCAATCAATCGTCATCAACCTCAACCTCAACCTCATCCTCTACTTCCAATTGGCTTCCAACCATTAGCAAAAATGAGCAAAACTACCCTCAAAGACTTCGAACAGGTCTTCCCTCTGCTCGTTGACGAGCTCATGGGTGCCTTGGAGGGCTACAAGATCCCTCCCGAAGCTGCTGTGTGGTACCGAAGAGTCAGTTTCCTCTTTCCATTGCCAATGCCAGCCGACATCAAATACTTACCCGCAGCTTCATATCACATTGAAATAGGTTCTCGAACACAATACCATTGGCGGAAAATGCAATCGTGGCATGTCGGTCGTCGACACCTACAGCATCCTCACCGGCAAGAACGTAGATCTCTCGAACCCTGAGTTCCTTCGAAGTGCCATCCTCGGATGGGGCACAGAATTGGTACTCGACCCGCAAAGTTTCATAATATAAGCTTTCTGAATGCAAAACTCATGTTGCAAACTTACAGCTCCAAGCATACTTCCTCGTCGCCGACGATATCATGGACAGCTCTAAAACCCGTCGTGGCAGTCCCTGCTGGTACCTCCACGAAGGCGTCGGTATGATCGCCATCAACGACGCCTTCATGCTCGAAGCCGCAATCTACGTCCTCCTCAAGAAGCATTTCCGCCAGGAAAGCTATTACGTCGATCTTCTCGAACTCTTCCACGAAGTCACCTTCCAAACCGAACTCGGCCAGCTCCTGGACCTCATCACCGCTCCAGAAGACCGTGTTGACCTCTCAAAGTTCTCCCTCGAGAAACACAGCTTCATTGTCATCTTCAAAACCGCGTACTACTCCTTCTATCTTCCAGTTGCTTTGGCCATGTATATGGCCGGCGTCGCAACTCCTGAGAATCTCAAACAGGCACAAGACGTCCTCATCCCGCTCGGCGAGTACTTCCAAATCCAAGATGACTACCTTGACTGCTACGGCGATCCGGAACACATTGGCAAAATCGGTACGGACATCAAGGATAACAAGTGCGGCTGGCTCATCAACCAAGCTCTCGCTATTGCTACCCCAGAGCAACGCAAGATCTTGGATGACAACTACGGAAAGAAGGACGACGAAGCAGAGGCGAGGGTTAAGAAGGTCTATGTGGAGTTAGAACTCGAGAAGAGATATCAAGATTACGAAGAAGCTATTGTTGGCAAGATCAAAGAAATGATCGACCAAGTCGATGAGGCTAAGGGCCTCAAGAAGGCTGTCTTCACAAGTTTCTTGAACAAGATTTACAAGAGAAGCAAATAAACTAATGATACAGGCTTGGGTCCACATCGTTGTTGTTGGTTTCTTTCCCTATCATTAGATTTATATGGATTTCAGGTGGATCCTTTTGAGGCATAACGTCTGCATTTGTTTCCTCAACGTGTCGTATAGACTTCTCACGACGGAATGATAGATAGAACAAACCCAAAAAGAAAAAAAAGCATAGCGATATTATGTAATGTTAAATCTGCTAATACTACGCTTCATCTCATGCCAGCTTTAAAAATTATGATTTTTTCATGCTTTGTTCGATAGTAACCCTTCCCAAACACCAATTGCAATGAAAGGCGCCTGTCATTACTCATAATATCCTGCTAATACAATACTACGCATCATCTTCCTCTTCCTCTTCTTCTTCCACCTCGTCCTTCTGTGCGTTCTCTTCTCCCTCGGTCTCGCCCTCCGCTTCCGATACGTTGCTTAGCGCCCCACCTTTCAGCGGACTCCTGATCTTCAAATCTCCCATTTCCGTAACGATGGTTTCCGAAGTTCTACTTTCGTCACCAGCGCCGTCACCACCAGTACTAGCATTACTACCTCTAGTACCCGGGCGACTTCGGCTCCTTTCTCTCGGACCCTCCGCTTGCTGCGCCAGAGCCTTTTGTAGACTCGCCTCGAACTTTACAAGTGCATTTCTAGAAGTCGCATCAGTAACCGTTTTGGCTTCCAAGAGCTCTGTCGTCTGCTCCGACAGGTCTTGTATTTTCTCCGGCGTGGCCAGATGGCTGATGATGAGTTTCCCCAAAGTCTGGCAGAGAATCTTCTTTTCTTCTTCTATCAAGTGCAGAAAACAGGTTAGTACGTTATTAAAACCTAATCGGGGAGAAAACTTACTATTGCTTCCGCTGGCGGTTTTAGCAATCACATCTATCGCCAAGTCTACATGTACGTCCCAATTTATCTTATCTTGTTCCATTGCTCCCTCAGGTCTAAACACCTTTCTTGGATCCGTCCAATCTACCATCTGAGCTGCGATATTTGACGGTGTGACCATCTCTTCACCATCATCCAGATTTCCGTACAACCCGATGAGTGTGTGTAGAGTTGAAACCGTGATTCTTTGCATTCTAATCTGGTTATCATCTCGTGAATGACAATAAACAGGTAAGAAGTATGACAAGGTTTGTCGAAGCGTGAGATTGTCATTTGTCGAAGAATCAAAGTAAGCCAAAACCATAGCCTTAAGCAACTATTTTAAAAGTACACATTAGCATTTTTTCCACCTGTAAGAGACAGAAGGATACCTACGTCGTCATCTTCAACAACTCTAGCCAAGAATAGTTTGCAGAGTACTTCAATAGCGACAGCCTGTGTTTCGGGACTATCCTCCAATTTTGTCGCCTTTCCAAACATCTTAAACACAGTCTTTTGTTCGATCCCACACTTTTCGCTGTCAAAAATCGAGGCCCCGTGAACCACCAAAATATCGCAGATAATATGTGCCGCTTCAACCTGCAGCTCTTCATGCCCTTTGTTGAAGCAGTGGGCGAACAGCACCATATTTTCTTCTGCGAGAGGCTACTCCCAAGTTTCATTCCTTTAGTAATCCATCTTTTAGACAAATCTAAACGGCCAACTAGGGCATCTCACCTTGTCAAGCAAACAGCATAACCCCAAACACCTCAAGCCTCTTTCTCTTATCGGAGCCTCCTGCGAGCGCACAGCCGGAACGATCAATCCGTTCAGCATGGTCGCCAAATGAGCGTTCGAATTAAGATCGCCTTCGACGTTCTCGAGCATGCACTGCGCGATGAAAAGACATCTAAGGTTGGTAACCATTTCCTTAATCGCCTTTTCATCCCCGTCATCTTCGTCATCCTCGTCATCTTCATCAACATCCATCATTTCATCGTCGCTATCGGCAGCTCTTCTCGACTTTTTGGCCTTCGGTTTCGGTTTCGGCTTTGACTTCTTCTGTCGATCTTCTTGCTCTGAATGTGCCGAGTGGAAACTATCGTTATCATCTCCATCTACCGCTGGTTCGTCCTCTTCCGGAACAATGGTATCGTGCACTTCGGCAATGATCTCGAGGATCACACTGCAAAACTCTCGTTCTCCACCCGAGACCTTGCGCATAACCTCAATTATTCGGCTAACTGTCGGCTCCGGCAGATCCACGATTGCGAGTAATTCTCTCAAGAGAGAAAACATCTTCCTTCGACCAATTTCATCGCCATAGTCGACTTTCATCGCGATTAGTAGTAGTTGTTCAACGATAAACTCAACCTCTGCGGCGTCTTTTGGCTGGCTGACGGTGGTATTTCCATTCGTGCCTTTCTGGACAGGAACACCAAGCGGCGAATCAATGAGTAGATTGACGTTCTTTTGAATAACAAATGCTAGATGCGTTACTTCCGGCATCTTTTCGTCAATGTGGTGATCATTTTGGGTGTTCGGATCCCGGCAGTAATCGTGGAACGTCCTCGCCAGGAAGACAGATTCAGGTGTCAGATCGTCCCAATAATCTACTCCGAAGGGTTTATCGATCGAATTCCCATGTTGCCAGTATGCTTCCATCGCCATTTCGGCAACCTTACTGTTCACGACATCCAATCGTTCTAATACCTCGAGAACATCGCCGTCAGCGTTTGAAACCCAGCTTTCGACAAAAGCTCGCTCTGCGGCTTTTCTAACGGCAGGGTCACGATCTTGTAAACCCCAGCGTAAAATCTTCTCTCGCATGGAGATGGTCAGGAGTCGGAAATCTCCCAAAGACGGGAGGGTTCGAGAATAGACAAGTCGACGAGTGATTGCATCTAGATCTCGCGATCTCTCCAGGAGATGCGGGAGTGTCAAGGGAGTGTGGTTTAGATTGAGTAAAATTGCTCGACGAACGTCCCTGAAATATCGATTAGTTTAGAGCGTTAAAGAATCGTATAAAGGGGCAAACGTACGCGCTATTATCGCCAGAAAGTCGATCCACGAGCCTTCCGACGACGGTATTCTGCACAAGCCCTTCATCGTCGTCATCATCGTCATAGTCACTGTCCTCTTCTTCCTCGGCCACTCCAAAGCCTAACCTCATAAGAGCTAGCGCAGCTTGTACTCTGATGTTTGATTCTCGATCATACATCCTCCTGACTAAACTCTTCTTCAAATTGGCGAATGTGTTCTCTTCCAAAGCCGGTATGGAGCTCAAAGTAAGGGCAAAAAACTGGCAGACTCGAAATCTAACAATTTTGTTCGCCGCCAATAAACCTTTAGATAGATGTTGGAGAAGGTAACGGGTGAACCGAGTCGTACACGAATTGGGCATCTCTTCCTCTTCCTCCTCTTCGTGCATTTCCATATCTACATCTCCATCACTCGTTTTCGCAGCCTTCCTATCTTTTGCCTCTACATACCATAGTGTGGTTAGCGACCCATATCCGATCGTTCCGAGTAAATAGTCCAAATACCTTTCTCGTAAATATGCCGTATAAAAAGGTCGCAGAACCGCAGGATTCTATCACCCACGGCTTCTCCCTTCTTGACCACCAAAGCTCTATTCAAGCACCGTGTAAACTCGACGCAAAAGGCCTTCTCAGCTCGCATGCCTTCCTGTGCGCATTTTTCCTGTGTTGTTCGTAACGAGACGCATAGCTTTCTGTGCGTCGCTGTAGTTCCCTGCGCGGAGATGAAAACGTTCTGGATTGCTTTCTGAAGGGGTGTATATTCGAATACCGGCGCTTCAGCAGGGGGAGATGCAGACTGGGATATCGTCACGGCCGCAGCCGCCGCAGCAGCCGCAGCAGCAGCTTCTTTGGATGCTTTCGTAGCTCGTGGTTTTCGCGTGGCAGTGGCCTTGGTAGTGCCAGCTTTGGTCGTACTGGTTTTTCGGGGCGGCATGATGGCGCCCGTACGTGTGGATTCGATATGAGCGATAGTTATCGAATACGGATGGTAGTCAATCGCGAATGTTATGCTCTCGTCCAAAGGTGGGATATATCAATCGTGCCCGCTCGTACCAGCCAGCTCCAAGCTTCGTTCGAGGTTGCTGTGAGGAAGTGTTGTTTGTTTTCATTGTTTACCAACACGGTAAACTTTACGCGCTATTCCTGATATGGTTCGCGTAAATCTAATCTAATCTTATCGATACCGACAACATATGCAACACATCCCACCTTGCAGCAGCCCACCTTTTCGCTCTCCTTCGATCGGTGCAAAATTTATCTCGTTGAGCTATCTCTCCGTTTCCAGTTGGTTCTGCCTCTGAAGGGCATTGAATTTCAATTCACACTTATCAGAGCAAATATAGTAGTAAGAGTCATCTTTTATACCCATTCGTGTTAACATTTAGTCAATTGGGTATCACTTATATATTAACGTTCATGCATCGATCTCACAAGCTAGCAACTACGTCACAATGTCTGCCGCAACCTGGTTCCCGCTACCAGGCTCTCCCGCTCTTTCCTCATTCCGTATCGCGGAACTCACAAAAGCTATAAACTCCAAACTCGGCGCGAAATCCACAGTCCAGCTCGAGGCCATATTCAGCCTTCACGTCCATTACATCCAAGTCACCAATCCTACCTCGCGTGCGAAACTGGAAGACACTAGAAGCAACGAACGTAAGGTTTTAGAGCAACTTCTTCGATATGGCGACGAGGCAGATACTGCAGAACCATCGATACAACTATTGAAAGATGCGATTGAGAACCCGGAATTTGATATCAACGGTCTCAATGAGGTGGTGGTCCTGTTTGCCAGTCCACGGCCGGGTACCATCTCGCCATGGTCGTCAAAGGCGACGAGCATAGCACATGTGTGCGATATGGGCGGTTTGATCAGTCGTATCGAGCGAGGGGTGGCTTTTGCGCTCCAATTCAGTGGAGATGCGAGTGCATTGGATATCAGTTTAATCAGCGATATCCTGCACGATAGAATGACCCAAGTAAGAATTTTCGACTTGTCGTCGCAAGAACCTGCTTTCTGATATATAAAACTCGTAGACCCTCACCAAGTCTATGCCAATTAAAAACTTATCTCATGAAGACGCGACCCCGGCATCAGCAACCCGGATAGGTCTTCTACACAGCACCAATCCGCGTCAAACTCTCGAAGACGCCAACAAGACTTATGGTCTGGCCCTCGACGCCTCGGAAAAGGATTACCTCCTCGATGCCTTCTCACCGTTCGGTGCTTGCTCACGAGATCCCTATGATGTCGAACTTTTCATGTTCGCGCAAGTGAACTCCGAGCACTGTCGCCACAAGCAATTCAACGCGAGCTGGACGATTGATGGAGAGAGCAAGCCGAATTCACTCTTCGGCATGATTAGAAATACCCACAAGTCGAATCCAAAATATACTATATCCGCATATTCCGATAACGCGGCAGTTCTGGAAGGATCGGATGCTACGGTTTGGGCACCGGATGCCAAGAGTCAGGACTGGACGTTGACGGAAGAAAAGGTACATTTCGTAGCCAAGGTGGAGACACATAACCATCCTACGGCGGTATCACCCTATCCCGGCGCCGCGACAGGGTCCGGTGGAGAAATTAGAGATGAAGGTGCTGTTGGACGTGGATCTAAGCCGAAGGCCGGACTAGCGGGGTTCAACGTATCCGACCTCTTGATTCCTAACTTCAAGAGACCTTGGGAATTGGACGTCGGAAAGCCGTTCCATATTGCATCATCGATAGATATCATGCTCGAAGCTCCGATCGGTAGCGCCGCCTTCAATAACGAATTCGGAAGACCGTGCATCACGGGATACTTCAGAACACTCACAACATCGGTTCCTGTTTCTGATGATAAGGGGGCTGAAGTTAGGGGATACCACAAACCCATCATGATTGCTGGTGGGTTGGGAACGATCCGTCCGCAACACGCTTTGAAAGAACAGGGTGCTATAAGCCCCGGTGCTTATCTGATCGTACTCGGTGGCCCCGCTATGCTCATAGGGCTCGGTGGTGGTGCCGCATCAAGCGTTGCCTCTGGCGAAGGATCCGTTGAGCTTGATTTTGCGTCTGTGCAGAGAGGAAATCCGGAGATGCAACGACGGGCGCAGATGGTGATCGATGCCTGTACGGCACTTGGAGACAAGAATCCTATCCGCTCAATCCACGATGTTGGCGCGGGTGGTTTATCGAATGCGTTACCGGAACTCGTTCACGATGCTGGTCTTGGAGCTAAATTCGAACTCCGAGATATTGAGAACGCAGATCAAAGCATGAGTCCGTTGCAAATTTGGTGTTGTGAAGCGCAAGAGCGGTATGTTCTTGCAGTCGCAGAAGATGGGCTCGAAGTGTTTGAAAATATGGCAAAGAGAGAAAGATGTGGTTTCAGAGTCGTTGGAAGGGCAGCCGGTGGTTCCGAAGAGGAGCAAAGACTTGTTCTCACCGACCGAGATTCGAAAGAACATCCAACACCGATTGATTTACCAATGTCGACACTCTTTGGGAAACCGCCAAAGATGCATAAAGATGTGCAGACAAGGAAATTGCAAATACCGGCATTTGATGCTTCGTTGAGACAGTATATATCCAGTCCACGAGAATCAGTGTTATCAGAGGCCATTGAAAGAGTTCTCACGCTTCCCTCAGTAGGATCAAAGCAATTCCTGATCACTATCGGAGACCGAAGCGTTACTGGCCTAGTCGTACGAGATCAGATGGTCGGTCCCTGGCAGACCCCCGTTGCAGATGTTGGCGTAACTGCCACTTCATTGTCGCCAAACGTCACAACCGGTGAAGCCATGGCGATGGGAGAACGGCCTATCCTTGCATTGGTTTCGCCTGCATCTTCGGCTAGAATGGCAGTTGCAGAGTCACTCACCAATCTCGCGGCTGCTGATATCCTGGGAGGACTCGAGCGAGTTCGCTTATCAGCAAACTGGATGGCTGCTGGTAGCCACCCTGGAGAGGGCGCCGCATTGTATGAAGCTGTCGAAGCCGTCGGATTGGATTTGTGTCCCAAGCTTGGTGTTTCGATTCCAGTAGGAAAGGATTCCATGAGCATGAAGATGAAGTGGGGACAGAGTAATGAAGTTACAGCTCCTATATCTCTAGTAGTCACAGCATTCTGTGCTGTTGCGGATATTAGGAGGACCTGGACCCCTGCCATCGCACGCGTTGAAGACTCAGTACTCGTCTTCGTCGATCTTGCTCAGGGCTTTAGAACACTCGGTGGTAGTGCTCTAGCTCAAGTCTTCGGTCAAGTTGGTGATAGTGTTCCAGACGTCAGAAGCGTTGAGATCTTCAAGGGATATTTCAATGCTATTCAGGAGCTACGAGAAGCCGGAATCGTACTTGCATATCACGACCGTAGTGATGGTGGTTTGATAACTTCACTTGTGGAGATGGCTTTTGCGGGACGATGCGGTTTAGATATCGAGTTGGATGGGCTTATCCAGGACGAACAAGAGGCAGACGTTGTCGAAACCCTCTTCAACGAAGAACTCGGTGCTGTCTTCCAAATCAAACAGACAAATATGGACAAGTTTTGTGAAATCTTGGGTATTCATGGCATCCTCGCCGACTCTATCTTCCAGATTGCAAAACCAATCTTCACCAGTATTCACACGATCGAGATCAGTAACAGAAAGAAAAAACTCTTCTCCTCAACCCGTGCAGTTTTACAATCTATGTGGGCTCGTACATCTTACGAAATGCAGAAGATCCGCGATAACCCATCCTGTGCGGAGCAAGAGTACATTTCAATCAACGACGACATCAACCCCGGTTTATCCTTCCAAACAACATTCGACCCAACCGAGGAGATCATCCCGGCGTCTTTGTCTTCCAAACCCAAGGTTGCCATTCTACGTGAGCAAGGCGTCAACGGCCATGCCGAGATGGCTTTCGCCTTCCTAATGGCCGGTTTCACACCTGTTGACGTCCACATGACCGACTTAATATCCGGAGACGTCTCTCTTTCCTCTTTCACGGGTCTTGCGGCGTGTGGTGGATTCTCCTATGGAGACGTTCTGGGCGCCGGAGCGGGGTGGGCTAAGTCGGTATTATTACACCCAAAGACACGACAAGATTTTGCAGGATTCTTCGAGAGGCAGGATACTTTCACCCTCGGTGTCTGCAACGGCTGTCAGTTCTTGAGCCACTTGAAGGAAATGATACCTGGAGCGGCAGAAACTTGGCCGAATTTCGAAAGGAACGAGAGCGAGCAATACGAAGCCAGAGTTTGCATGGTTGAAGTCGTAGAAGAGAACGCTTTAACTCCTAGTATCTTCTTGGACGGGATGAAAGGGACAAGAATGCCGATTGTTACCGCACACGGAGAGGGAAGAGCGGTGTTTAGGACTCCTGGGAGCTCGGCGACGAAACTCACTCAGAAGGGATTGTTGAGTTTGAGGTATGTTGATAATAGAGGGGTTGTTACAGAGAGGTACCCAGAGAATCCGAATGGTAGTCCGTTGGGGATCACGGGTGTGAGGAGTGAAGATGGGAGAGTGCTCGCTATGATGCCGCATCCGGAGCGGACTGTGTTATTGCAGGCGCATAGTTGGTTGAGTGAAGAAGCGAAGACGTGGGGCCATTTGGGACCATGGGTGAGAATGTTTAGAAATGCGAGAAAGTGGGTGGGATAAATAGTATTCGTCAAATGGGACGAGGTTATGGAGTTTAGAGTAATGATATGGTGACATGATACTCACAAATATGTTGGTATCTTGTATGATCTCAATTTAACATTGATGCAATAATATAGACGGGATTTTGAGAATGGTTTAAATTTTGTACATGCTAAGGTATACAGGGCATCAGGTGCAGAGCAGATATGACATCTAAGGCAGAACGATATACTTGGACAACTTTTCAGGAATCGCAGTGATCAACCCTTTGCTCTCCAGCCATTTCTTGCTAAAGAGCCTATCAGCATATCTATAAGCTCCATCACAAAGCACAGTCACCACCGTCTTGCCAGGTCCCAGAATCTTCGCCATTTCATAAGCAGCCACGACGTTCAAAGCAGTACTCGCTCCCATGTATAGCCCCTCCTCGTCCAACAACCTATAAACCATTTCTATACTCTTCTCATCTGCGATATGCAACGCATCGTCTACCAATTCGATATCAGGTTGAAGGTTATCAGTCACTCTCCCTTGTCCGATCCCCTCCGTTATCGAACCGCCAGACCTCTCCGTGAGTTTTCCGCCAGATTTGATGTAAGAGTACAAGACTGAACCGGGAGGATCCGCCAAAAAGCTCTTTACCCTCCCGTCGCTTTGTTCCTTCAGGTATCTCGTAATCCCGGCCAACGTACCACCAGTTCCGGTAGAACAGGTAAACCCATGAATCTTCCCGCCAGTTTGTTCCCATATTTCCGGCCCGGTAGTCTCAATATGCGCTCTTCTATTAGCCGTATTGTCGAACTGATTGGTCCACACCGCATTCTCCAGTCGTTCCGCGTGTCGTTTGGCTTGATGGTTATAATTTTCTGGGTTTTCAAAGGCTACCGCTGGGACAGGGTAGACTTCGGCGCCTAGTAGTCGTAAAAGATCGATTTTTCCTTGGGATTGGGTGTTTGGCATGTATATTACGCATTTGTAGCCCTTGGAGCGGCAGACGTGGGCGAGGCCGATTCCCGTGTTACCGGCTGTGCCTTCAACGACTGTACCGCCGGGTTTTAGAAGGGAGCGTTCTTCGGCGTCTTTGACGACGTATAAAGCGGCTCGGTCTAACCAGACGTTATTATCAATATCATTCTTGAGCTTCATCCTCAGAATTCATGAAAGCAAGCACCATAGGAAATGGTAAATACGTACCCTTCACACTCCCACCGGGATTCATAAACTCTGCCTTTCCGAGAATTTCACACCCTGTTTCGTCACTAAGCTTGTTGAGACGGATCAATGGCGTTCTACCAATCGCTTTAGGTTATTAGCAATTAGCTATAGTTGGTAAGACGTATAGATGGTTTCGCGGCTGCCCAATTGATTTGCGAATCGCAGTCGCAAATGCTCCCGCGGTGGGGCGGAAACCGGAAAGCTGTAAAAGTTGACAGGGGAGCATACCACCAACGAAACCATTGACGGTGCCTTGAACTTGTGATACTCTCTGAGTATAGGCAAGCTCTGAGGAGGATGCAACGCTACTCGCGAAACGTCTGAAGCCGGCGCGGAACATTGTCGAAGTTTGAAGTTTGATGCGAAATTCGAAATGCAACGGATTGGATTTCACGAAGGATGCACGGTGAGCTTTGGAATTCTTGGTTTCGGGTTAGCCCTGCGTTGTCGGCGATTGCGTGCTACGGCAGGGACGGGAGGCTGATTAAGCAGCATGCAGTAGCCGATGCGATGCGAAGCCGGCTTTTCGTTTCGTTTCGCATTGCATTATTGCATTGGCAACTCCAAGTTTATTTCAATTTAAATACCGAATGATACAATTGATTAGTTAAATAGTTGCGATGGTACCACAGGCTCATAATATAATGCTAAGGGTATCATAACTTTCTGATTCAACTTCAGACTCTGAGGCGTCATATGCATCAATTGTTACGAGGCACCGAGGCCTCGAGGGTAACGTTACCTCGCCAACAGTTTTCACAGCGAGGCACGGGCCACTTGCAGCCATTTCATATGCATCTGCGCAGCTATTCTCCTAATTTATTTCGATACAATTCATATTTCTAATCAGCTCCGGTTTCCTTTGGTTATTCTTTAAATTAACAACGCCTTCAATCCCGAACCCTTGTGTTCAGTATCCGGCCTGAATATCAGCATATGTTCGCAAGCGCTTCAAGTTCGGTTTCTTTCATCTTCGACCATTGAGAACTCCAATAAATCCTGCTTAGATAGGTCAGAGACTGCCACGGTGTAGAAATAACCCCCAGCAGCAGCATAATTTCTAAATAAGATTGATACAACTAGCCAGTTAGCCAACCCAACCTAGTGCCTTTGGGAGGTCTCGGTTTCAAGACCAATCCAACCGTGGACTCTGTGGGTCTGGGACTTGAGACCAGCCCAACCAAACCAATACAACCAATATTCACCCACCATTGCAATATAGCTAGTATTAGCTAGCTAGTATAACTAATACTAACCAATATTGATATAACCAACAAAATAATTAGGATAGCCAATATTCTACTGTGATCTAGGTTGGTTAGATAATATTTATAGTATTAAAAAGTATTACTAGTTTATATTGGATTGAATTGAAGTATTTTGAAGAAGACTTAAATCTCGAATATCATCACCTCATTGACCTCAACTCTATTAAACAAATATCTGAATTTTTGTATCAACCTCGAGCTCAAATATCTTAATTAGTCTGTCAAGTCTAAAGAACAGTCAACAGTATGATTTCTAGCGTTGCGACCTCTGAACTGTGGACATATTTCTCTATATCGGTCATTTCATATACGGTATCCCTCGCTATTATCGCATATCTCCTCATCTATATTATTTACCAAATATATTTCTCGCCTCTAGCCAAGATACCAGGGCCATGGTATGCTGCAATTTCCAACATATGGTATGCCTGGAGCCTTTTCAGAGGTAACTCCGTTTTCAAACTGAGAGGTTTGCATGAGAAATATGGTACGTGACCTTGAAATCGCGAGTTCATTACAACTAACTACGTTATTCCTGCCTATCACAGATCTTGCTATATACGAGTGTCGAGTCTTCATTAGCTTACTTTTCTGCATTTTTTATATGATTGTTAGGTCAATATGTTCGAGTCGGATCGGGTATAGTTTCGATCGCCGATATATCCTCAAAGCGCATCATACTCTCAGAGGCTGATGTATTCCCAAGAAGCCCAATACTTTTCGGTAATTTCAGAGACTTTGATTCGATCGGCTTCATTTTTGACCATCCGTCATACAAACTCCGTCGGAAGGCGTTCGGAAATATACTCTCTACCAGAAATCTATGCCAGTTGGAACCCATCATCCAAAGAAACGTCAAACTGTTCGTGGAGAAACTTAGACAAGAAATCGATCACGGTCGGCCATGCGACATATTTCAATCTCTAAGACATTTTACTGGAGATACCGTCGGAAGCGTAGCGTTTGGTCATGATTTCGGGATGTTGAGGAATGGAACGGTGAGACTCATATTCTAGAATATATTCTATACGTATACTCGACACGATCCATGAAACTATATGATAGTAATGTTACAGTGTGCTTTTTCAGGACCACGACTTTTTCAAAAATGTCACTATGATAACTATATCTAGATTAGGACGAAGTCTGCTGCCGAAGTTCGTTTCTAAAGCTTTGGAAATACTATTTTCACCAATACCTCATTCCGGAATCCAAAGGTTCCTTCACGCTGACGCCCGAATGAGACAGTTCGCCCAGAATTCTTTGGAAAATATGCAGCCGATCCAAGAACAGAATTGCAAAGATGGGAAACCAAGACCGAGTCTATTTTCGAAAGTATTTGAGGATATGAACGATCCGACATGCAAGCACAGGTTGACTATGAAACAGTTGGTTGATGAATCATTTGTGTTTATCATTGCGGGAACCGATACTACTTACATTACGATAACCTTTCTTACCTGGGCAATATTCAAAGACAACAAAGTTTATCAGAGGTTAAAGGCAGAAATAGAAACCCTTGACATAACAGAGCTTACAAACGAGAAATTACAAAAGCTTTCGTACCTTGAGTGTGTGATAAAGGAGGGTTTAAGACTTTACACCGCCGCACCCCTATCTCTACCGCGGGAAGTTCCAACTGGCGGTAGGCAGTTGGGACCTCATTTTATACCCGAAAATACTCATATATTGACACCAATATTTACCATTCACCGCGATCATACCTTGTTCCCCCATCCGTTCTCGTAAGTCAATTATCCTAGAACGCTTTCATCGGGAAACGTCGCTTAGATATTTATTTTGATATATTCTAACTGTTGCGAAATTCATTTAATTAGATTCAAACCTGAAAGATGGATGAATGCTACCAAAGAGATGGATGATGCAATGCTCACTTTCGGTGGTGCGGCCAGACGTAAGTAAACGTGCTCTTGGAAATATTCAGTAACCTCACTTGCTCTTCTCTTCTTTTGCCGCCAAATTACAAAAAGTTGCATCTCTTTCGTGTGGACGGCTATGTTTATACTTATATACTGACGTGACGCGAGTCTATCTTAATCTCACGTCTAGCATGCCTCGGACAAAATTTAGCACTGTTTGAAATACGACTCCTACTAGCCACTCTGATAACCTCGTGTCCAGACTTGCAATTGGGTGAGACTTGCACCGACAATTGCATGGAAATAGAGGAAAGAGTCTTTATTCACCCAAAAGGTCTCAAGTGTGAGCTTCAGAAAAAGGCGGATAGAGCGTAGAGAAACTATATAAAATAACCATACAGCGATTCCTCGGATGTTGTAAGGATGTGACGGACGTGGAGGAATGAATATTAATATTATATAACTAGATTGCACTGCAACCGAATATAAAATCTATGAATTCTCTTTCAATACTTTACACGAAAATAAATATTAATCGATCTTGTATTGAATGAGTTTTGAATAGCACATAACTGCGGTCTAACCATACCTACGTTTCTCAAACATAAACCTAATTTTCGTCCAACTATAACCCTTCACCACAAACAAAAAGTTTCAATATATTTGAGCTTTAGCAGCCGCTCAATCTCTGCGCGCTATTCCCACCCGAAAATCCCCCAATGCGCAGATCCACTTGTTGATATGAATATCAGACACTAGACGCTTGACATGTGTTGCCCATAGAAATATCGACAAACCCTAACGTTAACCAGAATTCGGAAGATACCGCGGTACCGTTAGACACAATGCAAAGGCAGGCTAGAAACGAGACCAGTTAGACATTCCAATTGCAGTAAGTCCCAAACAGCATTGCGTGTCCTCGGACCTTGCTAATCAGATCCGCTGATACCCTTCGACGATGCAATTAGTCATCCAGGGAGCATAAATACAAGACTGGATCCATGGCAATGCAGGCAATAGCTCAAAGTTGCGGAATACTTGCTCGATATTAAAACGGTTTATTATTCTGGGTTAATTTTTAAAAAAATTGATAAACACCACTCGCATTCTTGGGTATACACTCGAATCGTATTTCAAAGGTACGTGGTTCAACATCGCATTACGGCCCCCGTACCTTTTATCTAGCAGCTGGAGTCGACATTGCATTTTACAGCCATTTGCTCTGCCAGAATACAACATTCAACACACGTACCAAAGCGACCCTTAAAGATCTTCCGAAAGTCACGGCAGCTTTCGATATTTGGAATTTCGAAATTGCAATAGCAGTAACTGATTGGATATATTTTCATCGGAAGCTTAGACATCCCACTCCAAATTTACCAACATGAAAGACCAAGCCAATGTCCTCTACCCAAACGAGGCCGTCGCCGCCTCAGTCCTTCAGTATTGCAGAGACCGGTCGGTCCCTCTACCCCAACATTTGTACGATCATGCAGCTCTCACCAATAGAGACTTCGCGGAGAACTCTGAAATGATGGTATCCGCGCTCCAAGCGCAGTATCTTATCTGGACTGCGAGAAGCTACGGTGTTAAAAAGAGTGAGTTGTGAATTATATACGAATGACGGAAGGACTCGCATTAACCGGAACTGTAGTTCTCGAAATTGGATGTTTCACTGGCTTTAGCGCACTTGCATTCGCGGAATCATTGAAGGGCGTAGAAGGCGCAAAGGTAATATAATATCGGGCTCTTGTCCATAACTGTCGGTATTGACTGATTACTTTATTATGGAGATCATCACCACCGATATCAATCCCGAGACAACAAAAGTGGCTCGACAAGCCTTCAAAGATGCAGGAGTCGGTAATTTCGTCTCTGTGATCGAAGGACCGGCTTTGGAAAGGTACGTCATAAAACTTCCTAATATAATATTATTCTCACGTTATTGCCACAAATCCGTACTGATACATTACATTCAGCATCAAGAATCTCGGTGCAGAAGCGCCCTTTGATATGGTCTTCCTGGATGCGGATAAAGAGTAAGTAATGCGTTTTCTTCAACTTCAGCTCATCTTACGTCTCAAGAACTTAGACTGATATATATGCGGTTCAATTCTTCAGAGGCTACACTGACTATTTCAACACAATCCTGGATCATAAACTCCTTCGCAAAGGGGGTATTTTGATCGCAGATAATGCTCTTAGAAGGGGTCTTGTGGCCAACACGGAGGACCATCCTCAGGGCGGGGCACCAGGTGTGGTTGAGCGCCTTGAGGGATTGAGACATTTCAACGATGTTGCTGCAAAAGACCCGAGAGTCGAAACGTTCTTAATGCCGATATTTGATGGACTTATGCTGGCGAGAGTTTTGTAAATAATAGAGAGGAATCTCATATTTAAGATATACTTCCAGATTGGGTGCAGCTAGCTAGTCGAACAATTAAGACACCCCAATACTAAAATACAAAATTGAATTGTTCTGCTAAGCCTTATGATCATAACATAAGTTCTGAATGGTAAGAAATATAAAGTATAATTTAAATTTGGCTGTAGTTAATGCACGGTTCAATAACTACAGCCGGTGATTCAACAGATATTTACAGTAGCTCCTCCAAGATATCACAATATAACCACGGAAGGCTCACTGTAAAGCTGAGAGCCATTGGGCTAGTTAGGAGGAGGGGAAACCCTACAGAAGATAAAACCCATACAAGCAAATGGAAGCAAAGAGACAGTGTAATAATAGCTACGCCAAAGCAGCTATAATTACATTGCCCCGTTATTTCCATCTCCCCGTATGAATAGTATCTTGGATAGAGGTCTTTGATACTCAAAGCAACCGAGTTTTTCTCGATGTCGCAGGTCCTCAAACCCAGGAACACAGCACGACCAGCGGGTTTGGGCGGCCCGACCCAGGATTAAATTCCTGGAGCCAATTGTTCTGAGAGAAAAACATCCCGTTGAATCACCAGTCGATGTCCGGAACGATAGACTTTCTATCTTCCAACCTTACAACCCCAGTTCGCGAACTGAGTTGCTAGCAACCGAATCCTGGGGTTTGTATATATATTTTTTAATATATATATTTTTATTATTTGTTTGGGAAAACACCTCTGGGGCTGTATGAAACTTGGCATTTCAGCCCATACGCATAAGCGTAGAAAATGTTTTTTCATCGGAAACCCAGCAAAGGAGTAGATCTTGATATCGCGCCGAACCCGATGGTATAGGTCGTGAGTGACGGCCACTCTCCACCCATGGCATATATATGAAAACGACACCCTCATGTTTTCAAATAGCCGCCAGAACCATCACTCGCAAAGGGGCCCCTACCCACGGGCCAAGATGCGAGCACAAGAGAAAGTCGAAGTTGCCAAAACAACTTGTCATTTCAGAATATTTCTTTGCTCTGAAGCGATGTCGAATAACCCGAACGCTCTAACGCGTAAATCTGTTCTCCTTCGGCCGACAAGCTGCTTTTCAGACGCCAGGTTTAACTTATAATAAACCTATGAATTCGGGCCTGGAAAGCTTTTTGGACGGCTTGGACATATTTCGGTTTATGGCTTTTATCTTGTAAACAAGATAGAAACAAATATAGAAGAGGGTTTGGAAAAGAAGAGAGAAAAAAATAGAGAAGATGATACGGTGTTTATCGTAGTTTTGTATGTTGGGAGGATGGAAGAGAGTGCGCCGGCCTCAACGCTGCCGCCTAGATCTGGAACCGTATCGTTTGTTCCACATCTTGATAACGGTCAATTAGACGCGCCGAAGTCCGGTTGCCTGTCATACTCTATTTGGAGTATCGATAGCGTATATGACAGTAAGATCTAACGTTCCTCGAGTTCGCGAAGTATCGACGCTGTCGACACTGTCGGATTTGTCACTAGCTAGGTTCCGTTTCCGTGCATGGCGACAACCCCACCATGCATTCGCCCGTCGACGTAGAGTCGAAGGATCAAAAGGCAACGTCAACAGGAGACGATTGGAGTTCGCCAGATTGGCTCGATTAGGATAGTTCATATGCAAGTCTTTTCTTTAGACTGTCCAGATCAGGGCGGCAGGCTTAGGACGGTGAGCGGCTGGCACTGGTCCAACGAGAGGGGAAAGGGGTTTGGGAAAGTTAAGGCCTCAAGCTGTGAGACCAACGAGCCACCTCGAGGCGCGAGGCCGGCAGCTTAAATTTTCTAATCAGAATCGAGCAACGCAAAAATTGCAACAACTTGTCCACACATGGTTACACGAAAATCCGAATCCAATCGTATGCATTGTCTCAAAAGTTCTAAATAGAGTTCCGTCGCGTCAAGTTAAACCGGTAACCCCAATCAATATATTGCAATATCTAGCTATATAGCTATATAGGAACATCTCATCCTACCTCAGGACATCTATAGCCCGCTCTGCCATCCTAACCCAGAGAACCCAATGATCCGGTTAAAGGCCTTATCTCTCCTCGCAAGAGCGTCAAATATGACCACTTGTCCATCAATTAAAACTACCGTCAAACCGTGTATCTTACCCACTTTCCCAATTGGCGAAGTCTCAATTTTGTGGATGCATTTGAGATACCTCCACGGAGCTTCTACCATCACTTTCTTTTGTATTTCTGTCTCAAATAAGAGACCATACTCTGAAATGAACAATTTCCCGGGCTGCTCTCTATAGATGCACTTGAACCCACAATATATTTCACCAATATGCCTCTTGCCCTTCAAACTTTCCGGATCATGAGCGATTATAGGAGATATCAACTCTTCTGGGTCTTCATCCTCATCTTCTTCCATATCCGGCGAATTTGTCACATATCCTTCATCTTCCTCGTCATCGTCAATTACCATCGCAGGGCCTTCATAGTCTGCCATCTTCCTTCTTTTAGCTCTTCTTCTTGCCGATTTCTTCCTTCCCGACGGGTCGTTGATTGCATTTATCGCATCGGCTTCGAATTCTGCGAATGCAATTTCTGTGTCTGTAGGGATACCCCAAAATATCCATTTAAAAGGGCTTACGACCCTCCGGTATCGTGGCCATCGGCTTCGTATCGGCTTGGAAACAAAGAACCACAACCCAAATATAAAGGTTATAATGCGCCAGCAGTATTCCAAATCTGTGAGTACCCCCAGTAGTAGACAAACTCCCAAAAATACCAGAGTGTATACCGTTTGCGCCGGATATTTCCATTCGTAAAAGCTAGCACACCCATTCCATGAGTAAATTTGAAGAATATTAAGACTTTTGAGTGAGAAACTCACTTTTTGAGTATTTCCAACCCATCCGCGACGTCTCCCAACTGTAACTGTGCCCAAGCCCCAAACTCCTCCGGCACTTCCTCAATCCACCCATCCACTCCACTTCGTTTGATAGTCTCCTTTATCTGATGCACGGCGGCGCCCTGGTCTCTTGCCTTACATATCCCCTCCTTCACTTTCTCAACCTCATACCGATCCTGCCTAGTCCTCAACACCCTCGCGATCAAGTATACCAACCCAAAGGTGACCAAATACTGATAGTGCCATAGTATACCATATACAACCATCCACCTCGCCGTCTTCGTAGGGTCTTCCCATCTATATACACCTCTCATAATCAAAGCCAACTCTTGAAACGGTGCGATCCCAACTGCTATCCGCTCGATATGACTCCCCGTTATCGACTTTTCGAACTCTGGTATCTCGGTCCAAGGACTGGTGTATTCCGGTGTGGATTTCTGTCCAAGATATGATGCTATATTACTGATATACCCGAAGATGCCCCCATTTTCGATAGATTCATTGTACTTCGACCACAGTGCTGGTTCCTTTCGAACAACAGTCGCAGATCTCATGTGCCGGTCCGATATCCAGTTTACTAGTATCTTCCGCCGCGCGAGGCTTAATTCACGGAGTTTCTGTTCTTTTTCTGGGACGACCTTTCCGTTACTTTCGAATCGGTTTTTTTCGAGTGATTTGATGGATTCCATGTCATCTTTGGTCAATCTGAAGGGTTCGATGTCAAAGCCTAGAATGTTATGGGAAGGAGGCTTGGAGCTTGCGCGCTTTGGGCGGGATCTAGATATTGATCTCGAGCGTGGGGGTTTTAAGTGCCTTATAGGGGAAGATACTGTGAGCGAAGTTCTTTGGGAGTGTGGAACGGGGAGCATTTTGGTATATTGATGGTAGTAATATAACGGTGCTAACCGCCGTTATCACCAACCGAAGACGGCCAAAATATATGGGTTATTGGTTACCAGAAGGAAAGGTAGTTTACATTCAGAGGCAAATTTTAGGGTCTTAATTTTTTTTCTACATTTTTTCTAGTTTATTTGGTTCGTCGTCTACGTTGGTCTGAAATGTCGAGATGTTTGGAGCAGAGTGTTGTGGTACCGGTTGGAAACATGTGACCATGTCTGTTGATAGAAACGTGTGAGTGCGGTCACTAGCACGGCTTTCAGCCTTATTAACTGGTATTCGTATTCGTATAAGCTAATTTAAATAGCCTTTCAGGTATGATTATGCTTTCAAAGTTGAAAACATCCTTAAATTGCCTGGAGTTGGGTGTGCGCATGTCAACATATATACAGAAGTATCATTCATAAGCGACACCTGGGCATAACGGGGCTTTTGATCTATGACACTGTGGTTAGCAAGGTTCTTAATTAGGTGATAAATGTAGAAAAAGGCTATACTTTAGATCTGGGTATTGTAAATACACTCACGCTAATTATCACAAGATACTTAAGTAGTTTAATATAGTACAAGCTAGCACCTCACATGTAGCTGACATCATTCATCTTTCTTTACCATCTCGTCTCGCCGCTGCCTCTTCAGCCAGTTCCCAACAAACCTCCAAACCACAACAGCAGCCGTGACCGGCCAGAATCCAGCCATCAGTACGGTCCAAAACAGTCCTCTGCCCTTCTTAAACTTCTCCAAAAACAGTGCAATCTCCTTCTCCAAATCTTCCTTCGTCCCATCATTCCAAACCACTACGTCCGCCAATTTCCTCTTCTTGTCCAACGACATCTGACTTGCAATCCTTTTCATCGCATCCTCTTTCGATAAAAAGTGCTTATCCCGTTCCAACAGTCTCTCAAGCTGTACCTCCGGCGACACCCCAACCAGCAATGTGACCCCGCAGAATATATCCAACCTGCTTTCGAACAACAACGGCACGTCAAGTACGACAGCCCAATACCCTCGTAACCAGTAAGACACTATAGCGTTAAACATCGCCCGTCTGACAGCGGGATGTACGATTCCATTTAGTATCTTGATATCCCGCTTGTTGGCGTCAGATGTGCCGAAGACTCTCTGGCCGAGGACCTTACGGTTGATACTCGGTCCGATGGGTGATGGGTTCGGGTCTGTTTCGGGATCATGTAGTAGACCGGGTGTGGTGGAGAGGAAATTACGGAGGATTTTATCGTAGGCTGGAGTGCCAGGGAGTATTACGGCGTGGGCGAGATGGTCGGCATCAATGATTGGGAGTGAGTGCGGCGGGGAGGAAAGGATGCGAGAGACGGTGGATTTGCCGGTCGCGATGGAGCCGGTGAGGCCTATTAGCAGCATTCTTTGTAGTAAATATCTTCTTCCTCTATCCTAATGGTTCGACTCGGCGAGAAAGTATAAGTATTTGGTGTTGAGGTGCGATGCCCAGGATATATGACGTCTGGGTTTGGAGGAATGGCATCTCATCCGTCGGCTTAAATCTCGTTGGGTCTTTTTGGTTGTTGCATGTGCAACCAGCGACGGAGTTATCGATAACAGCCACCAACCGAACTACGTATTCTATATATTCGAGCTTCCGCTTTGAGAGCAATTGAAATATTCCCACGGATCTTCAATGACGAAAAAGGTCATTATAACGGGGGCTACCGGCCTTCTAGGCCGTCAAGTTGTCAAGGCGTTTGATGAAGCTGGTTGGGAAGTCACTGGGACTGGTACATAAAAAAATAGCTTGTCCTCAAAAACTTTATAAATATCAATGCTTCTAACCTTACACAGGTTTTTCGCGAGCCAGTCCACCCCAAATCCTCAAGGTTGACTTGACAAATCACGAAGAAATCATTAAGCTACTCGAAGACGTCCAGTACGGCTGAGTTTACCCATCTACTTTCATCTCTAAATCTACATGGCACTTGCGCTTACCTTACTATACACCTAGACCCACAGTCATAGTTCACTGCACCGCCGAAAAATCGCCAGACAAATGCGCTAATGATCCTACGGGCACCAAGCAACTAAACGTAGAAACACCGCTCCTACTCGCCCAGGAATCTTCAAAGCGGGGGGTAGTCCTAATCTACATCTCCACCGATTACGTGTTTGACGGTACGCCAGGCGCAGCACCATATGAAGCCGAAGCGGAAACAAACCCACCAAATTTCTACGGTGAAACGAAGCGAGATGGCGAGATCGCCGTGATCAAAGGAAGTGATAAAGCGGTTGTGGTGAGGGTACCGTTGTTGTATGCGATTCCCACGTATATTCTATTAAGTATAAGTTGTATGCTGATGGAACATCGGGTTAGATATGGCTCTGGTGAGAACAATGAAAGTGCCGTGAATATTCTGTTAGATACTATCTGGAATAAGGCCGGCAAGGAAAAGGTCGATATGGATCATTGGGCTATTCGATGTATCCCTCCTTTCTTCCCCTTGTCAAATTTTCTTTGTGATTGTAGCCTGACCAGATAATTCGTAGACCCAACAAACACCGAAGACGTTGCTAGGGTCCTTAAAGATGTCGCGGAGAAGTATACGACCACCGATCCTTCGACGCTACCAAAGATCCTTCAATTCAGTTCTGAGGATAATTGCACCAAGTTCGTAGCACCATACGCTTTCTCAGTGTTGAAATGAGAAGGGTCTTGGCTAACATGAAGTCTGCTATTCACGTAGATACGAGATTTGCCAACGCTTATCCGAAGTCCTCGCCCTACCAATGCCTCACATTGCCGCAAATGGTACTGTGGATCCAAATAGCACCGGTAAGTCGGCCCTCAGGTTCTAGCTGTTTAGAACGATCCTAACTTGTAGTAGTAAAACGCCCATACGACTGCCACCTGTCTACGAAAGGGTTGAAAGAGCTTGGGATCAATGTCTCGACCGTAGATTTCGAGACCTGGTGGTGAGTAATTCACAAGTTTTTCGATATTGATAAGTACTTACATACTCTCAAGGAAGCGAGAACTTGGCGCTTTCAAAAAGTGATATATGTGTTTCCAATAAAGATCGATATAGATGGCAAAGTAAAAATTGCATTATTCATTCTAGCTCTGCGACATTGAGAATTTCAAAAAAAAGTCAGCGAATTCTTAATGATAGAAAGATAAGATGATTAAAAAGTTACCTCTGATGATACAAGCCCATTTCCTCCACACCAAATAGCCTTCATTCGAAAAAATGAGGGACGAATCGTAAAATCGGCGTCCCTTCAGAACAACCAAACTTTACGAAAGCAGATCCGCAACATTCATTGGCATCTCATCGATCTGGGTGGAATAGTACACTGTATCACTATTAGTACGGACTAAGCCTTCAAGGACTAATTGTATCCTTACATTCAATATCTCTCAAAATCCTCACATCTTCACTCGTAACGAAATTAATGGCAACACCCTTTCTGCCAAATCTTCCGCTACGACCGATACGATGAATGTAGTTTTCACGATTGCTAGGCAAGTCGTAGTTGATAACCAAACTGACTTGCTGAACATCGATACCACGGGCCCACACGTCCGTAGAAATGAGAACTCGCGAGTTGCCTTGCCTGAATTCGCTCATAATGCCATCTCTCTCCTTCTGGGCCATTTCACCGTGCATGCTCGAGACCGTAAAGTTGGCGTCTCGCATCTTATCGGTGAGCCAATCTACCTTGCGGCGTGTGTTGCAGAATATAACGGCTTGTGTAATCGTGAGAGTATCGTAGAGCTGCAAAACTCAATATTAGTCTCCGAAGTTCAGTATCGAAAGGACGGAAACACAAACATCGCAAAGTGTATCAAACTTCCAGTCTTCCTTCTCAACAGCAATAAAGTACTGCTTGAGACCTTCCAAAGTCAATTCGTCACGCTTGACTAAGATCCTGACCGGGTCCGTCATGAACTTTGTCGTCATATCGAGCACATCATATGGCAAGGTAGCGCTGACCACGACCACCTGAGTTGCTGGTGGCAGGTATCTATAAACATCATAGATCTGCTCTCTGAATCCCTTATTCAAAAGCTCATCAGCTTCATCGAGAACTAGCATTTTGATGTGGCGTGTTCGAAGATTTCGGCGACGGATCATATCGGCCACACGACCTGGGGTACCGGATACGACGTGCTGGCCGTGATCGAGCTTGCGGATATCCTCGCCGACATTTGTGCCACCGATACAAGCGTGGCACTGAACATTCATATAGTCTCCCAACGCCATAACGACATTCTGAATCTGAGTTGCAAGTTCGCGAGTCGGGGAGAGGACGAGGGCTTGTGTTTCGCGGAGCGACGTGTCTATGACCTGGAGGATGGAGATGGAGAATGTTGCTGTTTTACCGGTACCGGACTGTGCCTGTGCGATTGTATCACGCCCTTTGCAGATTTGAACGATGGCACGAGATTGGACGGCAGAGGGGGATTCGTAGCCGTACGCGTAGATTCCACGGAGGAGGTTTTCCTTCAGGTGCATTGCCTCGAAGGTAGGCGCGACGGTGACCTCCTTGGAGGTGGTGAATTCCAGGCGCTCATCTTCGCGCTTGTCGAGTCCGGCGTCAGCCATATTGATTGATGTATCTCTTGGTGATGTCGTGAGAGGGTGGATGTTGGAAGGAGGTTGAGAATCTGAAGAAATCCGGGGAAGCGATGAAATTTCAGTCGCAGCTTTAAACTTTCTCGCCAAACCAGCTTTTTCCAGTCGACTCGCCGTCGCGACTTCTTCATCCCATCGCCACCCGACCGAACAAACGAAAATACTGCCCCCGAAACTTCAAATCTACGCTTCGGTATATAGCTTCTAATCGCGATGACAACAATACTTGAGAATCAGCGGTTACTGCACGAGGAGCTCGAGCGTCTCGAGCAAGCTGTGGCGGATCGTCTAACTGAAGAAACGCGAACAGTAAGAACCACCACCAACCAGTCCCAACTTATTCACAATACTCACGTTTACAATTTACCGCAGATTCGCGATCGCTTGATACGAGATCATGAAGTAGGTCATTTCTTGACTCGATTTGAGAACCAGAGTAAGCGCTTATACGATCTCTACGTAGATGAAGACGGGTACGTGACCACCTACCTCTAAATGCTTTCTCTCGAGCAGATATATACTAACTTGGACCTGATATCCTCTTAGATCGCGAGAAAAAGAGATAAACAGCCTCTCGCACGGCGACCCGTTTATTGAGTTCTACAACCAAATGAACGAAATCCGCGATTTCCACAAACGCAACCCGAATGAGCCCGTCGAAGACCTCGCGCGCACGTACAAGCGACGCCCACCGCTCGAAGGCGAAATCTCCATGATCGATAATATGTTCACCGGCGAGGAATTCCACGGCCGCTTCTTCGATCTCACCCAGCTACACGAGGAATACCTCAATCTGAAGGGCGTTAAGAGGATATCATACTTACATTATCTCAACATCTTTGACAAGTTTGAAGAATACCCCAAGACGAACAAGAATGATGCGTACTTCACGTATCTGACCGGTTTAGCGGATTACCTGGAGGGGTTTCTTAAAAAGACCCAACCGCTGAGTAACCCGGACGCCATTCTCAAAGAATTCGGCGATGAGTTTGATAAAGCTTGGGAAGAAGGATCGGTGGTCGGATGGGAAAGCAATGCGAGCACGGAGAAACCGGCGGGCGTGTGGTGTGATGCCTGCGAAAAGGCGTTCACTAACGAAAACACCTTCACCAGCCATCTCAGCGGCAACAAGCACAAGAAGAACGTCGCGGCAAAAGGTAAAGACGCCGCTGAACCCGGATCGACGAACCAGCCTGTCGCGGCTACAGCGAACTTGAAACACCGCGCGATAGCTGAACGCGAATTCCGGATCAAAAAGTTCACAGATTTAATGTCAAAAGAACGAGAGGATACGAAGACCAACGTGGAGCGTAAGGCGTCGCTTACCGAACGTGAGCGACAAGCAGAACTAGATGCGTTATTCCAGGATACACAAATCTCGCTCGGAGCAGCTCATATCGATGATGACGAGGACGAGGACGATGAAGATAAGATCTACAATCCCTTGAAACTGCCGCTCGCGTGGGATGGAAAACCGATTCCGTTTTGGTTATACAAGCTCCATGGATTGGGTGTGGAATATACTTGCGAGATTTGTGGAAATTTCGTGTATATGGGACGTAGGGCGTTCGACAAGCATTTCACCGAGGCGAGACACGTACACGGATTACGATGTTTAGGTATTACGAATCCGACTGTGTTTAGGGAGATTACGAAGATTCAAGATGCTGTTGCGTTTAACGACAAGTTGAAGGGGGATAAGAAGCAGGCGCAGGTGACGCAGGATAATGTGGTACAGATGGAAGACGGAGAAGGGAATGTGATGCCGGAGAAGGTGTATTATGATTTACAAAAGCAAGGGCTTTTGTAGATGTCTTGTTATTTTTTTTTTTTTAATTCTAGTCTGGGCCTTCTGGAGTTTGGTCAGGGGTTTTTGTTTTCTTTAGACAAGACTGGAATGATGGGGATTTCTTCCTGCATATCGGTTATCTCGTTTTTATATTAAACATATGTAAGATGATAGTAACGACGAACCAAAAGCTATAATATAGCTCCTTATTTCCATCATTTTAGATGACCATTTAAACATTAGCCATCCCAGCATCTGGATGAAAAACCGTAACCATAAACTCTGCCAGACCACCAAAGGACCGGGGGTATATCATCATTTCAAGATAATGATCCTTCCCGACATCATACCCCCTCTCCGACATGACGTCTCCCGTAACCTCTGCCAAATACTCAAGCGTATGCTTTACCTTGAACGTCGTGCCGACCCCATTCAAACTCCCACTCATGAAAACCGTATAGTGCTGCATCCCGTGATACACCCTGACAACATAATTTATACACTCCCACTCCAACCACACCCCATCAGCATCCTGTTCGCTCATCCACTGTGCTTCTTCCTCCGGAGGCGGACGCAGAGCTTCCACTACCCCATCATCCCCAAAGCAGGAATCGTTGAGTATGATGCTATCAAGGGGGATTTCATCCTCTATTCGCTCAGGCATAGGATTTTTCCATCTCGTCTCATCGAAGGGTGCTAACGGATACGGATCGGTAGTGATGCTGTACTTTGCGATCTCGCGGTTTCGAATGGTGCATTTGATGGGTTGGTAAGTGTTGAAAAGGAAGTGGAGTGCTGCTTTTCTATCGGGAATTTCATCGTACGGGAAACTAGAGCGGAAGAGGTTGTAGCGGCATTTCTTGATCCAAGTCTCCGAGAGGAAGAGATCGCGCCAGAAGGTGCAGACTTGGGGTATGGTGATATGGGTGACGGGGTCGAGTAGGTCGAGGTGGCTAAGGATTTGGATTTGGAGTTCTGAGGGAAGGCTTGAGATTCCAGCCATGAGTAAACAATCCTAGCTACCCAGCTAGAGTAATGACTGTATTGTAAGTTCCGTAAAAACTATTGTTTATGTGGATGGCTCCGGAAAAAGTGTCGGTCTAAACTACTATTCTTCGAACGCGGGCGATTAGCTTTTGTGTTTGAATTCATCGAAGCTGTGGGTATACATACGTCATAGCTGGCGCGCAAGCAATTAAATCGCAGAACGTTCAAATTCGACAAAATCTAAAAGTTACGACTTCCTCCAAAGAGGGCTTGCGTCCGGATGAAAAACAATAATCGAAAATTCAGGCAAGTAGAGTGACCACGATGCGAAGAGGGATACATCAAAAGCGTAGTCTTTCAGAACATCGTACCCCTCCTTCGCCAGTGTATCCTTCACAAACCACGCCAGCCCTATCGCAAAATCCCGAACCCTGAACGGAGACCTAAACCCTGTACTACTACTACCATTACCATTACTATTATTATTATTGATATTCGGCCTCTCGTTTGCTTCTTCCCTTGCCACATTCATCCATCTCCCAACCTTCTCTTCCCTCAATGTTGAATAGTGATCCGCCCCGCGATATACTCTAACCTCACAATCCGTCTTTCTGGTAAACGTGCTCCCTGAGCAGAAATCCGCCAAAGCTTCACAATTACCCCTGCGGCGAACAATCGCACGAAGAACCTCGCTGTCCCCAAAACAAGAATCCTCCAGGAGTGTAGGTATATCGCCATGAAGTATATCCTCCATATGGTCCTGCCATCTCCCCGGGTCTGCTGGCTTTAAATTGACGAAAGGATTTTGTGCAATGCTGTATCTCACAACCTCGCCATCTCGAATGGTGCACCTGAGCGGGTTCCAGCTATTGAACAGGCTGTGTATCACTCCCTTTTTACCGTTTGGGTGATGGAAGATGGTGTAACGGTAGCTCTTGATGGATAATGTTTCGAGAATGATAGTGCGCCAGAGGGTGCATACTTGTCCTACTGTAATATGGGTGTCAAGGCTAGATAGGTCGAGGTAGGAGATGATTTGGATTTGTAGTTCGGGGGGTAGCCGTAGGATACCAGTTCGAATATCCATGCCTTACTTTAACTTGAGTATTGATGTGCATGCCGTGTTCAATATGTAGAAGTTTCAGGTGAAGCTCAAGAAGAGATTGATGTTAACCATGGACGACGCTAGAGCTGATGATGCATCGATGATGATACTAATATTATAATACACCGGTCTCTAAAAATATATTGCCATGCAACGCACCCAAAAGGATCACCGATGATCATGATCGATCAAGCACGCCAAATCTGGCCGTTTTTTTTAAAGCGAATTCTGAAAATATAATTCTGTGTAAACATCAGGAAAAAGTATAGTTTCCATCGCGCTCCATCGTGCCCTTCCTGATGGCAAGATGGCAAGATGGGCGCGAAGATTTCTTACCTCATAGAAGATTTGTTTCTTTTCAAAGGAGGGCCCTCTTTCTGACGGAGGCCTCGTTATCGGGCTCCATCAGGGCACTGTACGGACCTCCACGTATGTACGCGTTACGCGTTATAATAATAATAACAATAATAATTTAATTATAATATATCTACAAAAAAACGTGATTATATACATGATAATAGCGGTAATTATATACAAAGAAAAACACGTAATTATTAATTATATATATACAGGATAATAGCCGTGATCGTAGCGTATATGGGCCGTAACACACATATATGGGTCGTAACGTATATGAGCCGTAATAACGTATATGGGCCGTAACGCGTATGGGCCGTAACGGGCCGGTACGAAACCAGTTGGGCCTGGATTAATCTAAATAGTGATAATAAGTGTGATAATAAGCGTGATAATAGACATGACCATAGGCGTAATTGTAGGTGTGATAACCGTACTACACTAGATTTGATTATAGATTTGATTATGGATTTAATTGTGGATTTAATAAGTAGACTCCCTAATTTTTTTTGATAAGGTATGTAATCAAAAGAAATATATAGTTCCAGAAAGTACCAAATGGCACCAGATGAACGCGATGGAACCAAAAATAGAACCTTCCATCCCGACATCCAGATAGAAATAGGTTTTTTTCCTGATGTATTGTTATTGAGGTTATTGTTCAACAGAGGAGAGAATGAAGAAAGATAATAACATTTGAAGTTAATAATTAAGGAGAGTTAAGAATATTTTATAGTACTTTCAAGTTAGTATGCCGAGATTGTCATACTTGATACTGAATTGTTCAGCTATTATCTATAATTTTATTATATGATTATCAATAGCTTTTATAAGCTTATTAGGTTGTTCATTATCTCGTAAACCAGATGCCATCCTAATCCAGCGAGGCCTGACGCAGGCAGTTGTTCGCTTGTTCAGCCATAAAGCAGATATGTTTGTGATTACTAACAAGTGTATGTGAGTATAGGCAAGTTTGTGATTTTATAATGTGTTCGAGTATATGATTAAAAGAGTAGGTCTATAATGGACTATTGACATCAGTTGTTAACAAGTATGCGCGGATGTACCAAACGTCTTAGTGGTCGAATTGAAAGCGGAAGGTCCCATGTCGCAGCCACCAATTAGGCGGATTTGCTCAAATTACAGCTCAAATATTAGTCTACTCCCTAAATTGTATGCGATAGCTTTTAGATGCAGGTGATTAAATTTGGAAGGTAAGATTCAAAATCTGACTCTCAAAGTTCGTATGACAACGACCAAGTTTGGCTTGTCATCTGCTAACAAGCTTGTCGGGTGTACTCGAAACTCGCAATCTTCCCAACACAATTGAAAGAAAGATAAGTCTCAGAATTGCATTGTCATGCCTCTGTAAACGTATAGATTAGCTCATCTGGAAAAATCACATAAAGATATACCTGGGTATAGTATCCTTGACGGGAGCAGGACGGCATCTGGTTTGCGAGACAAGGTATAGTAAATAAAACTGCTCGGGGTTACTTCTCAGTAGTGTTTTCAAAAGAATTTATATGACCTGCAGCTGAACGCTTCGCCGTCTTACTGTAACTCGACGGAATCCCAAAGAAGGAGCCTAGTTTCTTGTTCATCTGATCTATCTATTCTTTTTGCAATTTCCAGAGTGAGCTCCATCATTTGAAAGGTGAACTAAGATTAGGCAACTAGTTCGGGCGAGGGCGGCACTCTCCAGATTGATTTCTATGATAAAAAATCACTATCCGCACCTAGGTACCTGAGGCCAAGCGGCCGAAAAGTGGCCCGCAAGCGAGGTGTACACGTGTATTTGGTAACCGGCACCGGTGCCGGCTCGATAGATTGAGAATTCAGATTCATCAGCTCGCTGCGGGGGAAGTGCAAATATACATTATCACTTCGCGATGTATGGGACCAGGATCTAGGATCCCTGTGGAAGTTCACAGCTGCGCAAACAGGAATCAGTGGCGTACGGCACCTGATATCGTATCGAGGTGACAGCATGCAGATTCCGAGACCGCCACCAAAACCTCCGCAGTGCGCGCCAATCATATGCGCTACCGCGCGAGCGAATGAGAGGTATTCACGGAAGCCTTTGTTCGGAGTGGGTCATTGTGGTATTCCTGTCCGCGCAACGCATCCTCCCGACGTGCAATCCACCATTTAGCCTTGCAGGCCTTGACCTGTCGTCAAGGTTGAACTAACTTGCAGATATCCGAGTGCATGCAGTAAGAGAAGTGGATTATCCACCTAACCCTACTTATGAATTGTTATAAAGCATATTTAGACTCTCGCCTCCCCTTCCCTATTGCCCGAGCAGATGGCAGGACAATGGATTTCTTGATGTCGTTCCGCATCATGCGCAGCAGCCCTGTTTGATCAAGAACCATTTCTTGCTGCGGGCAGGCTCTACAACCGCAAAATTATTAACTCGCTGATAAGTTTTAGAAGAGCAAGAAAACATATACTCGGCCGAAAGCACACGGATCTAGATATTTTTTTTGTATAGAGATTCTTCAACTGTTACTTACGAAGCTGAGTTTTTGATCAATGGCTCATGTGGGCATGTATATTTCCAACTATTTCGTTGCATTTCTAAAGCAGCTCAGATATCTAAGTGAATTGGCTCTTTTCGAAAAACATATTATTCCAGCATATTAAAATGTGCCGCCGGAAACCGCCCTCTAGCCTTCAGCTTTGAAGTGAAAAATTTCAATTCAGGCCATCCTATACACCACGTGCTTCACTCAAAGCCAACTATTGGGCTTTGGAGATCCACTTTTGAGATGATCAAAGCGTGCTCAGAACTCAATGGTGTGGTATATACGAGAATATGTACGAGTATATTATTACAATGTGCATGATGAAGTATATTTGCCGCCAGATCCCAATAGATTTCAGCTCATGCTGGAGTATGATATGATCTTCTTGTTGCAGAAAATAACTCTTCTTATAAGACCCCACCGGCAAGGATAAACTTGACCATGGTACACCAATCTGAAGGCAGGTTTAATGTCGTGACGAAATTTTACTTTTAGCAACTTAATTTTCAACACGACGATGTTTACTATCAGAGGTCTGGTCTTCAACGCAACAAAGATAAAGTTTACCTTTAGAAGCCTAGTTCCCTGTTGGATGAAGAGGCTTTTTCGGCCAGACGAAAATCTCAAGCATTAAGGATTAAGTCGGTGTGTGGGATCTTGCGAATAACTAGTTAACCAAATTAAGATTAAGTGGTTTTATCCAGAAAAAGTAACAAAACCATACACAGACTGTTCAAAAAGCCCGAAACCCATAGCCCGGATCGTTTGAGGTGAGCAGGACCGTTTGAGCCTAAAACTCATTTCGAGCCTAAATTAAAGCCATTTTGACCTAATTGCTGTACCTAATGCATTCCTCATAAGACTTTTACTACAATTCATCACTTTCATGCATAGTAGTATTCTGGGGGTTATGATTTTTACTTCATAATAATCCAGCGTTTACCGTAACAAGGGAACTGCTGTGATATAACATAATCTTAAATGTGAATACAAGCAACAAATAATCAAGGACTAGAAAAATTTGTAATTTAGAGACTGATTTAGAGATAGTACTCGACATACTAAAATATTTGGCCAGTAGTACACAGTAGAGATGAGATTAATGGTAACTTGTATAAGATTATTCATATTACCAACATTATATTCTTCTACTCTTTAGTGGACTTTGGGTAAGCTGGGCTCATTACTTATTAACATCATCCAAGAGCTTTTTGGCTTTGTCTATCTGATCCCCATGGTCCTTCAGACCAGCTGCCACCATCAGAGACTCCTTCGACTTGATACCGTCACTGATGGCTTTAAGTTTCTTTATCCATTCGATTTCTTGGATTAGGAGGTCTTTCGCGCTCTCTTTGTCGTTGGCTGCCTTCAGAGTCGCAGATGCTTTCGACACAGTATCGTCCGAGAAATGCTGCGCAGTCGAGATCTTGTTTTGAAGGAGCTGGAACCTCTGGATATCGTCACCCTCTACACTGACCGTCCCGAATGATCCGCGGTCGTCAAAGTGATCCGCCAGCCAAGTCCGCCACTCTTTGATGATAGGGTTGGTGATCACCCTCTCTTTGTTGATTGCTCGAACAATATCGAGTCGGTATTGGCCCTCGGGCGTCCCGTTCTTCTCCTGCTTCGCAGCAAAAAGCTTTTCTACTGCTATCATACCAAGTGTGAAGAAAGCGCCTTTGGCCACTTCTGCGCCCATCATCTTTGCAAACGCAGCCTTGTTGTCCCACATGTACTTTCCGGCTTCTTTGAGCTTGTTTCCTAGCGATGCAAATGTGCCGCCTGCTTTGGCCTCCTTCACTACAATCTCACTTCCTTCTTTCAGAGATGCAGCTACGTCAGTTTCCGCACTCTTGGCAAGTGATTCAGGGGCCTCTTTGATGGCCAGTTGTTCAACTTCCTCCATTAGTTTGGCTTCACTCATGGCGACTTCACCGAGCCCCTCGCCCAAGACGACACCTTCGGCGAGGCCTTCTTTGCCCGCCACCTCCAGAAGCTCAACGATGGCGCCACTCATTCTCGTTGTTGTGATGATCAATTGCGAAGGTGAATCTTGATGGTAAAACTGGCTATAGTGCAGGAATGAATTTCAAAGATTATTGTTTAGAGGCGGGCTACTTGACTTGACCTCTGACAAAACAGCAGGTAAACTGGAATTTGTATACTCGGATTCATTGCTAAACCCCAGCCTAAAGCATCATAAATAGGCATCATTCGGATCGTATCCAACTGCTGCAAACAATCGTACGGAAATGCCCGCCCGCATCGGGCTGAGACACACAGCTGTCCAGGTTTTGATCTGCTAACCCTTCGGGGCTCCACTCATAAAGCTGCAGTTCCGAAAATATCCAGCTCCAGACATGCAGGTGAATCTCCTTTGAAACAATTGCCTCTTGCAAGGTCTGATCAGGCACTGTGGCTGGCCAAACTGCATGATACGTTGCTCGTGATCGACGTACAGTTGCCCACCAAAAGTAATGCGCTATTTGCAGACCATGTTCTTATAAATGTTTTTGTTTTTATCAAAGTTCTTTATGGCTTTACTGATTTTTGAAAATTTTTGTTTAAAAAACTTATAAAGATTCTAAACATACTATGATTTTTGGTTTTTGAACTTATGATAAAAAAATAATAAATAGCTACTTAAGTATTAATAGGGCAAAAGTATTCACCATACAAAAATGGACACAATTAACACGGAACGCATTACTTTTATTTAGCAACTGTACATATCAGAATTAAGCTGAGGAAGAGGGCCGTGCTCAGTTATCGGCGACTGCACCATTCTAGTATCCTTGCTTGAATGCGTGTGATTCATTGTTGGTGGCACTAAAGTCTACATGCCAAGCTGAGGTTACTGAGCATCGCTAGGATTGGAATACGGTGAACTGTAGTCTCGGGGACGCTACCCTGCGTGGTGAACTGCACGGTCTGGCGGGCTGTATAACACAGCTGAGCTGAGACATCAAGTCAAACTCAGCCAATCTGCACGAACTTACATTTGTATGCACACTAAAAACGTCCCTATTCTGTACTGTGTAACCACTTAAGTAGGTAAGTACTTATTTATTCGAGAAAACAGAACAAAAACCGCTAACTCATCCAAAAGTGGAGCATATGGGAAAAACATCTGGCCTGCAACCAAGGAAAGTTTTGCCGAGTCTGGTGTTGCCCGAACTGCAGGGTTGCATTGGGGGGACCAATTAAACCTTGTCCTCTATCTAGTTGTAGAATATTTTCCACTGTTATATGCTTGGGGTATAAACCAGTTAATATGATAGATCCTCTTATAGCGCAAATATCTGAGTACACCGAATCCAACACGACCAATTTGCCAACATAGTTTTGTGATCAGAAACGTTAATCTACATTCTGTAATGCATAATGCCTCTAGATTCGGTCGTAGACCTGTTGCAGGGATAGCACATAATCAACCTCCCCTGCCACAGTGTGTTTGGAGTATTTCTCTATCTCCTCAAAAATTTCCTTCCTAACTTCAATAAACTTGCCTTCACGCAGCTCAGTGCGCATCCTTGCCCACCACTTCTCAGCGCTTGGGCGCGATACTGGCATCTTCTGAAGGGCTTGGTCGACATTTTTGCAGGACTTGTCGAACTTTGCAACCACTTTTGCTTCATTTTCGGTCATGCCGAACGTTTTGCCCTCGGCATCCAGGTGGACTGTTACCGGGAATTCTTCCGCCTCGTGCCCGACATTGCCTTCGTCGAGATCAATTTTGTGTTCATCGGCGGCGTCTCCAACATTGCCCTCTTCAGCTACAAGCTTCAGACGTTCGGCGGCAGCTTGCTTTAGCTGTCCCCCACTGAAAGCTCTCGCATTTGCTTCTTCCAATCGAGCTGCTATCTCGGAGATGGTAGCCATGTTCGTAGGATGTAGTTTTTGAGCACTGAGCAAAGGTAATATAATAGAAGTACTTAGAAATGTTTTTTTGGAATGATTTGTGGTGACAGGTTCGAAGAAGCACGGACTGAATAAATACTCTCTGGTGGTTAAGCCGTTGAATATCGCAAACATTCCATTCAGTATACACATTGGTTGCGAATGGCGCTCTCTGGGCATGATAATGCGAAGTGGAGGAGCTGAAGTTTCAATGCGTGGTTGTACACGTACATGCATGATCGTATATGCAAGTCTTGGGCATCTGACACTCAACTCCGTGGCATCATTAGCCGTCTCCTTGGATTGTCATCTACTGCCTACAACCTGATGCAGGAAGGTAATACGAAACTGGGAGCTCGTTGATTATTCGCAAGCCAATACATACATTAATATTACTACGGCATCTTCGTTACCAACATGCTCTTCAAACGGGTAACGGATTGCGCATGCGACTGCGATACCGTTATGGCTACTCTGCGAGTTATAATTACGTACAGCACGAAATTAAAAAAACTAAGAAATAAAAGTTTCAAGGCCTTGATGAGCACTATGTCGTGTTTGACTCTAATACGAATTTGTCCACCTGATCGCTAAGTGCCACATGCATGCGAGAGCCAGCCTCTCAATTCAAGACATTACGAGCTTTTTGAAGCTCATCATGATGGTCCTTCAATCCAGCATGCATCATCAATGCCTCTTTCTCTTTAATGCCCTTGCTAACTGCTAATATCATGTCTGCATACGTTCTCATCGCACCCTTTAGCCCACCAATGTTGGCACTGTTAATGTTCTTGTTGAGCTGAGCGAGGAGGGGAGCCAAAGTCTTCTGCATGTAGGAGCTAACATTGCCCAACTTGTTACGGAGGATTTCGAATCGCAGAATGAGGATATCCTCAACATTGACCTGGCCAAATTCCCCGCGTTTCGAGAAGCTCTTGACGCACCATCTTCGCCACTCGGCTGTGACTTCTGTAAGTATCTTCAAAGAAGCTCCCACTGCGCCAATAGCTTGTACGAGATCGGAATAATCTGGTCCAGGAGATGGGTTCTTTGCCACCAAAGCCTCCACGGCCTCCAATCCAGCCTGGAACAATGCTCCTTTCATAATCTCGCGACCAGTCCAGCGTGCAAAGGTCTTTGCGTCTTGCCAGAGTGCATGGAGCTGCCCTTTGGTCAAATTTCCCAGGTCGGCGGAACCCACTAGATCTACTGTAGCAGCTGTGTTCCCAGCCTCTTCGAAGATAGGCTCCAAGATGACTTCTCCTTCTGCGGTCGTACCAGTCAACAGTTCAGCGCCCCCAGCAATGAGTTCCTCCCCAGCACCATCTAACAAAGCGATTGATGCCGCAGCTTCAACGTCTGCTTCAGTGATGACTGTGACCAACTCGATGAAAATTTCTGCCACTGGCGCCGCCATGTTTTTCGTTTGCAATAGAGCTAAGTATCGGTATAACTGATAGAACTAAGTATCGATATATCTCCCGAGTTTTCGACTGAGACAAATGATTTATAGAAAGAAAAAAAAACGATCAAGGCGAAAGAATTGAAACCTTGTTCAGACAACCAAAACATCACCCGAAGCCTACTCCGCAAGCGGAGACCCAGGACGCCACCTCACACACAGCTAGAACTACACAGCTGAGCTGAACACTCACATGCAGCGAGCTGCAGGCCATGGGTTATCTGGTGGGTGTAGTTAGATAACCTCGAATCCAGGCGCTCGAGGCAAAGATGCATGCCTCAGCTGACCTAAAGGCCCAAGTTGAATTGTAATCCACTGCATATCTATAATATGTTAGCTGCATGCAGAGGAGTTTTAGCGTACCGAGTCAGAACTAAGAGGGCCTTCCTTCGGATATTTCCCAAGCTCTTCAAGCTGCGACCCATAAACGAAAGGACTCAAAACTTCATATTGAGGATTGTGAGCTATGCATGGTGCACTACATGGCAATCATATGTCTTCTGCACAAGTGGGGTAATGTAAATGATCAACCCTACTTAACCTAACTTTCAGCCCTGGAACTTAGCCGATAATTAAACCTCTCGGGGTGATGTTTTTTTTGGGGCCGTGTTAATGTGAGATAAGTGAAGCTAGCAAGTGGGCGCCAGTGAGCATATAAGACCCGGTTCCGGGTCCCCTTTAAGAGTAATCACACTATCTTCAAAACAATCTCATTCCTGCAGTCAGCATTGAACTCAGTACATGAACACTCCTATCCGATCTTTAACCCTCACCGAAACCTACCCACGATGACTGGAAGTTATAGCATCACCGTCGTCAACCACAGTACGACTGCATGGACCCGAGCTTATTGGGAGGGACCATCCGACGACGTTGGCTTCACAATCAACACTCAGCCCAACGACAAACTGCTGGGCGGCAACGGTCAAGAAATCCTTGCGTGGGACTCGTCGGCCAAGCTCCTCGGCTCAGGAGGCACAGATGGCTGTGCGGATGGGCAGGTCATTTGGCAAGCGCCAAGCGGCAAATGTTTCGGCATCCGAATCCACGTCCCTGTGCAGCTTTTCGGCATTGGGACATCACCCTCATATCAGGTCAAGACCGTGGGGAATGGTAGCTGGAATGGTGAACACAGATCCGATCCTTATACCTTTGACAAGGATATTGGTTTCGATGTTGTCGTCAAAGCAGTGGCTGATCATTCAACCCTACATGTTACGGCCACAATCAACGATCTCTCTTAGTAATTCTATGTCCTTAAGCCCTATATTCGACATTGAGTAACATTGGTCGTTGAAGCGCTATATACTATGAGGAGAATAGGTTTATAGATTAATTTGAGGGTTATCTTACCTAGATGAAATGTATATAAATTTTCTGTAATGGGTACTTCAACTTTTTACCTATACCTATTCGAATGATCGATATCCATGGTCGGAATGTGCTTTAGGGTTGTATTGGGTTTGTACCTAGACGTTGTAGAGAGGTAAAGGGTTGTATGGTCATCATGCTTGGTTTGATATCAGTGGCTGTTTAAAGTGGTCTCGTACGCTACACTTCCACTGGATTAAAAAAACACCAAGCCCGGATTTTGCTAAGTCGATTTTTTGCTGTGCTACCATATAAATCATTCATTTGTATGGTAGTATGAAGAAAATGGGCTGTGGCACGAAGAAACTGGGCTTTAAATCATAACAGTATTTCAGATAACAGTATTTCAGAAGTCATCCACATTAAATAAAGGTGGTGAATATAAGCACCATTTTGTTGTGCTATTATTTAACTCAATCTTTACTGTATAAAGACTGGATTGTATGGTGGCGTTGATAAAACAAGCTTAAATCTCAAATAATATTTAGGTTCACAGAGCATCCAAATCATCTATCAAAGAAAATTTGATGCCCACCAGCCATCCATAGTTAGCAAGCTAAATATGGATGTTCAAGAGTCTTACAATAAATTAAAAATCAGAAGCCTAGAAAATTCGAAAACATATGTACATATATATTCGAATCTCTTCCTTAAACCCAATCTGTAGTAAATATCTACAATCAGCATAAACCCATCAGAGTACACAGATAGCAAGTGAGTTTTTGTAAGACGACAACTAATTTCATAAAATCTTCAAGTGGATTTAGCTGTGTTATTCTACAAAAGTGTTTTATAAACTATCCTAAATCGATTAATGTTTGAATTTTGGTTTTTTGTTGGGACAGTTGACTGTTTTAAAAAACGCCATACAAAACTATCCTAAGAGATATGAAATTATCTTGTGGGATATAATCCAAAATTATAAATAATGTTTAAATTCTGATTATTAGTGGGGATAGTTTGCTTTATGTTAATTTGATTTTCCAGTGTTATTATATAAATTGAATAATGCAGCCATTTTTGCCCATGATGAGAATTTGTACTGTGGCGTGCAGAAGAAAGGCTATGGCACACAGAAAGGAATATTGACCTCCTCTTAAGCTAATTAGGCTCTTATATTGACATCCTTTTCAAACTCGGGCCGAATGTGAGAGCTGTGCTTCAGGATGGAGGGCACGTACCGGCTGACGGAGCATAAATCTAGTATAAAATTGGTCTCGCTGAGCCAGACTCCAACGTGGTATAAATCGAACAATTGACAAACTATCAAGAAAGAAAGAAATGTACTATCTTTATTAAAGGCGCAAGACTCTCAAATGCAATTGAGGTTTGGCCTATGCGCCAACAACATATAGATGACGTTTGTATTGTAAGTGTTACATTTTGTTGTTATATTCATAAAATTAATCTAGTTTTGATATGATATATCAAATCATTTATCTTCAACTACAAAAATTTTATCAAATAGATGAATTTAAAAATCAGAAAATATAAGTATAAAGTATATCCTTTACAAATTATCTCACACTTCTTAAAATTGCTTAAATTCCATTATTTATTACATATAAGCAACCCTTTTCTTTATTTTGTAAGCGTAGGCAGCTGGCGGGAGTTCGACATCTTGAGTTTCACCAGTGGTATGATAAATAAACCAGCTGTGGTGCGGATGTTAACTGACTCGTAGGATATAGCGTCTATTCTAGCCTTGATTCCAGCTAACCTCTAGCTTATATTATCCTATACTAAAAAGCCATCAACATATTATATTCATACTCATTTTATAAAACCAGTTACACATTATTGATTTTTAATATAAAAATAGACTTGCTTCCATTTGTAAAGGAAGTCACATAAAATTGTACCAACGTAACGAAATGATTGACCTAAATTAATAAAGTGGGCTTGCTTCCATTCTCAAAGAATATTGCTTAAAACCTGACCGGTCGACCACTACAATAGAATGACCTACTTTGAGTGATAAAAGGGGCTTGCTTCCGTTCTCAAAGGACGCCGCTTAAAGCCTGACCGCCACAGGCTTTCAGATAAAGAGCCCATTTTGGCACAAGGACTTAAGGGGGCTCACAAGCGAATCGCTGCAGGTGGTGGAGCCTCAACTCCTACTAGCCGAGGCTACAGCGGTAGGGCAATCCGCATAGTGGCCTGCCCTTAAATTTCTACAAGAATACGAAGAGCCTTTCTCGTCTGCAAGAAGAAAAGGTTTCCTCGGCGAATTCGCGAACGCCGTGTGGCGTGAATTATAAGATGCATCCATTATAATGTATTTCTTGTCAGGCGGCGACTTCACGCCGTATCACATTTTATATATTTACGAAACATGTCCGACAAAGTAGCTTCTCTAACCAATCAAATCTATCAACAAGCGTCCTTTCCGTTTCGGGTTGGTGCAGTAAGCGCGGGCCCGAGAGACAATGAAAGTCCCGCTCGAATCCCAATCAAATCCGTGCAGGCATTGGGTCACACCAGCTTGTAGGGGCTAACCGCCCATTTTGGCATACCCTATGGAAATTTAGAACCCGGGTTGCCGATCGAGTTAATCGAAAAATAGTCTCAATAACGCACAGAGTGCGTCAATCAAACAAACATGCCGTCAAGAAGTACTTAGCCATGCTTCCTTTTCCCTCTACTGAAACGCTGTTGCTGAAAGCGTTGAGCTTTGAGGCTCGTCTGTGGCTAGTGATGATCTTTACTGTGGCTTGACCATAGCTGTGCCGACAAATTCCATGTGGGGCCGCCCCTCCGGCGAAACGGCTTTTCACGCGAAGCATCTCAGCTGCTCATCGAGCTACAAAGACTAGTCTTGACTTTTATCCAGCAGGAGTCCTGATCTTATATTTCCTGCTCTTTCCAAGGTTCTTACGACGTAGGAGTTGAACCGTGTATTGGAATCGCGGGTGGATTAAGGAGACATCACGTGCATCCGCATCAACGACATTACACTTTTCATCTCAATAACGGGACTTGAGTCATTATAGCTACTTCAACGCGGCTTTTCTCGATTTTCGCGGTATCATAGCGTCAACTCTATTTATCGGCATGGAAGAATGGTTGAAGAAAGGTGGAGACTCGGAGTTTTACCCGCATGACAACATTTTAAGCCAACAAGAGGACCAATTTCTACGCATTTTACCGCCGCTTGCCCGCAATCCAATTATCCTCCCACCGCTACCCTTTACCTCCGACGCGCCAGCTATATATGAGGTTCCCAGGAAGCTCTCGGGCAGCTTCGAGGAAATCTACAATCGCTTAGAAATACCAGATTTCTGGGAAGGCGTCAATTGCGAGAACGTGAAACAATATTGGAAGGTCCGTTGGCAATACTTCATTCAACGCATGTTATAATAACAACAAGATTAAAAAAATAGGAATAGTGTCCATTGTTTATTCACTAATATCTTCCGTAGGACAAAATCATGGGCATACTTGAGGCATATATCATGCGAGGATATTGGAATTTAGACGAATATAAGGGACAACTCGAAAACCAATCGGATGAAGTCCAAACGTCCTTCATTGAGGACGCCCGGTTGGCTTTGCTGGAGCGAGAGGATTACCGTGGGGTAACAGAAAGATTCTTATTGAATTGCGCTTCTAATTGGGGGATAAAACACCATGTGAGGTTAATGGTTCGGCGAAAACGGAAAACAGGTAAGAAGCCTAGGAGCTGATCGCCCATGGCTTTATTGTACCTGAAAGCTTGCTAGTTAGCTGGTCAAAATATCAAGATTCCGGTTTCCTGAAATTAAACAGTCAAATGCGTACAAAGGGAGTAAGTGTCCTTTTTGCGAATACCGGTGGCCGTCTCAGTACCTCTCGTCTGCTCAACCAGTCCTGGCCAGTCCTTTTCCGGGACGGAGCTTTTCCGTACCATTAAATTTCAGCGAAACGTGCCGAACGGTTGAATCCAAGCCATTTCGTTCCTCCGTTGGGCAACGAATACTTCGTACGTGAACTAAATATAGTATCTTACATTCCTTCTTTTATTTTATAGCTCCTTCGAGCAAGCATGTAGACCCCTAAATTTTCAAACTATATCGAGATATAAGTCGGATTTTTCCCCGGCTTTAGTATGAGCGAGATGTACTATACCAAGAACTGGAGGACTTATGTAACAAATTAGGGCTAAAAGTGACATCCGGATTAGAAGCGTTCAACAGCATCAGAGTCTGGCGACAACATCACATTCTCGAAATAAAAACACTTGTTAACCAAATAATTATAGATGGATGCTCGTAATACTTACAATACTAGAGGCGAGTAAGTTAAATTAAATAAACTCAAATAAACCCAAATAAACCAGCGTGCCATCAGACAAAAAGCGTGAAGTTTTTAAAATGTTATTTGAGAAGTCGGAATATAGGGTTGTTATCGCAAATAATATTTGGTTTGTGGATAATATACTTGTATAATATACCGAGTCGAGGAGAGATCACAGTAACAGAGACTACGCAGTGAGCAGTTTAAACCCACCAGGGTTTCAAACATTCTTGCTTGAAACTAATATGGAGTTTAACTTATCAGACGCCTTAAAAATTGTCGATAATTATCTGGATATCTGTCCGCAGCCGTCCTCTTCCGCGACGACACCAGTTCCACCAACCGAAGTGACCCAGGGAGACACCGCAGGAGGAGCATTGAAGTACGATCCCGTCCGGGATAAGCAAACAGGCGTGGGCGATGGACAAGGATGATGGACATCATTCAAAAGTGGAGGTTCGATTAAATGCTCCTAGCGTTAGCGCAGTAAGAAAGGTGAGGCTTTAGCTTCTACTCAGCCAGCTGTTGACTTCTCGGCAACCGGACGATCCCTCTTCCGTTCCCCGGTCCGATGTGATTTAGAATTACTACTTTAGATTTGGCGCCCGCGGATGAATTCGCGTAACTTATCACACATTTGAACTGGTTACCATGTTTGACTCGGTTTCCAGAGGGCTTGTTTCAATCGAATCCTAATATCAAAGTTCTACAACCTTCGGGGTTTCTCTTGTGCAATATCCACGATATGGTAAATAAGCCTTTTTTACGCTTGATAAGATAATTTTAACGTTTAAAAAGCTAACTAGGAGCATTAGACTCGCTTTATGCGTGAAGTAAGCCAAATGAAGCAGCTTCAGGTTCTTAAAGTGAGCAGCAGGAGGAAGCTCCCGATTGGTAAAAGCGTTATCCAAAAATGTCGCTCGTCTCTACCAGGCACCCGAAGAGCGGCCCGGGATATTACCCCAAATGTTAATGAAGTGGTTAATAATTATAACTATGAAAAGTTATTTATCAAGATTCAGCATTTTGCCTTTATTACTGGCAATGAAACTATCCTTTATACTAGTACTTGGAGTAAGACATCAATCAAAGTAAAAAAAAAAAAAAAAAA
>LDDX01000004.1:62308-82642 GCA_012184315.1 Arthrobotrys entomopaga
CCTCTACGAAAAAAGCCCAGAACTTATCAATAATAGAAATTGCCAGAGTTAGCCGGCACTTGTACGTCAGATATCGATAATGCGACCCAGTACTGTCCAGGCCATATATCGGAGGCGGATGAAAAGTTAGACGTGGAGCGGGATGTATGGTTCTCGAGTTGAAAACTTGAGAATGGGAGTTTATTGAAAATCATACCGTTCTAAACCTTTATGTAAATATAGAGCATATCAGAGAGTTTAAGCAGAACATTTGTTCAAGCAGTTCAAAATATACCACGAAATAATATAAGCAGGAATATACACTCCAAGACCATATTAGAAGTTATATACTATTATAATGCATTTATCATCAGGTGGTGATTTTAAGTGCTATGCTTTTTATGGGTTTATGTTGCTGAAATGAGAGGCCGGGTTTCTGCAAATAGTAAGGTCTATAAGTGGGTAAAAGTGTCTTAAAATTTTCCACTTCGAAGTTCCAATTTCAAGCCTGATGATATTTCTTTTTGTCCGCAGCTCCGCCTCTCCGCCGCTACAGAAAAACAATAAAACGATTCATCAACCACATTCATTGGCCTCTAAGGATTTTCACTACATTTACACTACATTTACACCTAGAATCATCCTAAAACTCTCTTCACTTCCGTGTGCATCCCTGACGGGACAGCTTGGAAGATTCGCGCCACCCTTGCTAACTCGTCTTGTGGGTGAATGAATACGACCCAATTCCCAGTGAGTCTCGTTTTATATGTATATCTCTTTTGTGATAGACTTCTTCGTGGTACGCCAATTACATGCTATTCAACCCTTGTTCTCCACACCACTTGGGAAAGCGTTTAAACGAGTACAGAGCACGGTGTAAAGTTTAATGGATCAAAATATGGCACAAAACACCGTAGCTCGGAATATGCCATAAGGTTACACAAGGCTTTATAATTTCTGTTGCGCGGATTTTCATGCGCATGCAATGTGAGAAGGCTTACTCCTTCACGGGGCGTTTGGCACAGTTATTCTTTTTAGTTGAAGATATTTGCTTTCAAATCCTATTTTGTGACCGAGCCTTCACTGCCTGCATGCATATTGCATGTCGGCTTGGGAAAGAAACTCCCAGCGCGTAAGAGAGGCAAAATAAGGCCTTTCAGAGTATAAAATCTCGTAAAATCCCGATAAAACGTAGATATAGACCTCAGCAGATAGGCCAGCCACTGAAACAGCGTGTCGTGTACAAAAGAAAAATGAGTCCTTGTACATGCTATTGAGTTTGTTTTTGTTAACATTTCGAAAGTTATTTATCCAACCGGTTTTTTCTTGCTGTTGCTTGGGTCATCAAATGTATTCTGCCTTTGCCGACGCATCTTGGCCTTATTTTCTAGGTGATGTAGAGAATACCTTACGCCCTTATTCAGGCTCCTCTGAGAACTGCGACATCTACGTACCTCAGAGCTATCAATATTTGGATACCGTTTATTGCACCACGATAATATCGGGTGATCTCTACTGTAGACAGAATCAACCTGAATCCCAGGCTTTTTCTATCAATGACGAAGAACCTCAAGTGCCCAGAACGGAGCTTTTTGAAAACAGAATCTCGAATTCTCAATCCCATTCTAACAGTCTTGCGGATGTTAAAAAATCGGAGGCAGATAAATACGTGCTTCCTTCTTGGGCTGAATTAATTTACGATGCTCTTAAATGCGCTCCCGAATGTCAACTGTGTCTAAACGACTTATACCGGTGGATGGAAGATCGTTATCCGGATCTTACCAATGGTCAATCAGAAGTATGGAAGCAATCTATTCGATATAATCTTTCAATGAATGGGGTAAGTTTGAGTAAGCACCTGCTTTGGTAGAAAAGGATATAGAAAAGAGTATAGCTGATATATATAATTTTATCCGTGATTTTAGGGATTCTTTCTGGTTGAGGGTGAAAATGGGCCTCTGGTCATTGGCTCCAGCGGCGCGACGGCTTAGTATCATGCCTACCTCAAGATATCGCAAGGCTAGTACTGAAAGCCGCCGAGGAACAAAATTCATGAGTCCAGACGAGTCTTACATGGCATTTATGGAGCCAAAGCGAAAAAGAGCAAAGAAGGGGTCGCAGCGTTAGCTTGTACGCTACCATCGTGATAAATGGTGTAAATAGTACCGAAAAGTTTAAGTACGATATAATGTTACTCCTAAATGCCGTATGCGCATGAAGGAAGCAAGAGTATATCAATATCACAACCCGACGGGTAAGGCTTTGTCCGACGTATAATGAGAAGCAGCACGAATCTGATAAAATGTCTCCATGAAGGAACAGGTGCACGTTTTTAGTCTAAGGTTGGAAGCATGGGAATGAAAGCTGATTGTCCCGTAATATTCTGCATTAAAATTTCCGTTTTTACTGGGCAGCTGACTATTCGCCAATATTCAAGTGCATGGAACTGAGCACAGGTGCATTTGTAACTCAGAAAATTTTCAGTTTCATATCACAAATCTTGCCTTGACCTATCAGACTCTGCCTTCTGTGCAAATGATGACAAAATTCGTCCTCGGGTCGAACCAAGTCAAGCATAAATCGCACGAACTTTAATGTGCTAATATGATAAGCTGCATTGCGTCGTGTTTAACTGCATATCACACCTCAGGTCCACGAGCGCGGGTTTGGCAAATTGGCATCATTCGCGGGGTGGCTAATATTGAACACTCAAAGACATAATTATATAAGAAAGCGAGGGCGAAACATTAAGATGCTCAATTAGTCACTAGTAGACACATCACTTGGGTAGGTTCGAACAAGCGCATGGAGACCAATATATATGTATATGCATATTGCGAACTCCGTCACTTGGTGTGACCCACTCCAGCAATTGCATTTTAGGTGGGGGTCTCAGGTCTCCAGACAGACTAGCCGGCAAAAATCAAAAGCGACCTTTGCAAACAGGACGCCGATCTTACAAATGCGCGACGGTGTCGGAGTTATGGCGAGGAGGTGTATATAAAGCTCTTCATCATTACGCAAATTAATTTCATTCAAGTCACAGCCCTGCAATCCTTCGACTTCTTTTTATATATAATTTTTACAATTTTTTTTTCCTCCACGTTCAACAATATAACAATATCCTAGCGTTTCGACCGCAACAACCTACAAAGCAACAATATCTTCAACCCTCCTTTCAATAAGGACTGAAGTTGACGTATATAAATGGAAGACGATTATATATCCCTAAGCTGTTCTCTTTGTGCCCAAACCGGACACTTTGGTAAGTATCCGGCAGAGGCGTGCGAGTATGTAAATCTCAATACTGGAAAAAAGGATTCTCTAATAGGGAATTAGTTATCCGAGACAATTAGTTATCATGAACTCCACAATGTCGTTTTCAAGAATACGGACCAGTTTCGTATGAGCGAAGATGTCTCAATCCTTGACTTGGGATAATCATATGGAAATACTTCTCTGGTAATTATTAACTCACTAAAACTCAAAAATGTGGCTATAGAATAATTAATAATGTATAAATTCCTTTAAGGCGGCTTTATATAGCTCGCGAGACAAAATACAAACAGGATTTCAATCATAGGAATAGATACAGAGCCCGGCGCAATTGAATTCTCTAATAAGCACCTTGGAACCCCAGTCTCTCAACTGGGTGCGAGCAGTATTTCAATCACTGGGAAAGTAATGAATTCCTTATCTGATAATCCAACACCGGAATTCTCTCGAAGTCGGTTCAACCTCATAATCGCTACGAACGTCAGGGGCTTTTTCTTTTGCAAAGATGAAATCTGTACAGGTGAATGCGCCCAAGACTATTTCGACAAGATGATTGAGAAGCTCCAAGATGGTGGGGAGGCATTTATAGTACAACCTCACGTTCCTACATCCAAGAACAACTCAGGCAAACCCGACATCGTTGCAGAGGCTATGCGTAATTGGGGTTTCATCAATGTCGAGGCCCTCACTAAGGAGAGAATACTAACGGCCTTCGACCGTAAGAAGGAAACATACATAGAGTGGCCCATGGTTTGTTATCAAAGGGGAAAAGCCTATCCAGACTGACGGCAAACATGATGAAATAAAATTCAAGACGCCCTAAGGAAGGTAAAGATTTGAATATTATCGATTTTACGCCGAGTCCTGACTTTTTTAACCTCAAGAATTTTTCTACATGAAGGCCAAATACTGGCGGAGCATGCATGGGCGATAGATCAATAGTGCTGTGTTTCTCTTTCGTTTATATCTTCTTTCAGTCAATCATGTTTGCTATTCAAAAATATTTGATCCTTTATGATGGTGGTTTGAAACCCACACCGTAAAATCCCGTGTATCGGGCATGAGTGGAAATTTGTGCGCGTGCGTGAAAGTGAAACAAGAGAAACTTACTTCCTGGGATCGCAGGCACGAATCACCTTGGATCCACATGTATGTTTACGGATCCGCCGAAATTTTCGCGTCCTTGCTGTCCATTGGTCGTCCTTAATCTAAATTTTCATGTTAGAACCAGTCCTGCTAGGGTGGAATCAAAGTTCTTGGTTTTCGTTTTCCATCGCTTGGAAAGTGGTTGGGTAGATTAAATAATGTACAACGCTTTACATTCAGCCGGCCAAGTTTGGTGTGCAACTGGACCAAAACACTTTGAAACTTTCAAAGATACATTTAACGTAACAAAACTACTTACTTACTTCTTAAGTACTTAAATAGTTAATTCTCTATTTTAAATCGTTATGCCAATACCAATTTAGGCGTGGCATTTGGGCTGCGTCAATATAATTCTAAGGGCTGTAGTTACTTGGCACTTCGAATCGATTCACAATTCCAGGAAACAAAGTCGACCGGCTTCACATACGGAGTACTCGATATAAATACTTATATAAACATATCATGATATCACCTCCTCCTCCTCCTCCTCCTTCCTTCTTCTTTTTCTTCTTCTCGAAACAGCATTATTATTATTATTAACCTACCACCGGATCCGGATAAAAAGCAGTAACCCAAAAGTCTACCCAACTATCAAATGATGATTTAGAATAATAAACACCCAACCATACTTCAAAAAAAAAAACTCTCTTCTCGTATCGTACCCTTTCCCCATTAGCGCGCCTTCCACGGTTCGCGCGAACCCCTCAACCACATCCCTCACTCTCGAACCCGAATTCAGAGCGCCCTCCCTCATGAAACTCCCAAACTCCTCATTCGTCATCATCACGAACGAATAGCCATCCGTCCCATGCTGTACTCCAAACACGAATTTCGACCCGGCGTCTAGAATCGCCAACCTTTTATCCGAGTGATCGCGGCGCCCATGTTTTAGCATCGCTTTATCTCCAAAACACCCTTCATCCAAAATCATACAGTCAAGCGGAATATCCTGATCGTTCCTAGCCCGTTTGGGTATATATATACTCAGATTCGTAGTACCCCGATAAACATGTGTGTACTTCACAATCTCGCCGTTGCGAACAGTGCACCTGAGTACATGGTTGTAATCGAAAAGTGAGTGGAAGGGTATCCGTTGGGCGTCGGTGCCTCGGAACGCGAATGAAACGTAGCGGTAGTTCCTTAATAGTGGCGTTTGAAAGATTATATTGCGCCAGAAAGTACATACCTGAGATATGGTTATATGAGTCTCTGCTTTGTCGAGGTCATCGAGGTTGGTAAAGATTTGGATGAGTAGTTCGGCGGGTAGCTGTGAGATTCCGGTCGGAGGTGCCATAGCTGTCGTGCAAGCAAGCTAATTGCCGATAATTGGTACAAACCGCGTATATCAAGGCTGGTGCCCTGAAACCCCAAAATTGTACAAGTTGTCTCGACTACAGACTTACCGGTATACCGTTGCGATGTATATGTGTATTCTGGTGAAAGATTATTTGGTGAACCGGAATTTTCTGAAAGTGTGTCAAAGGACAACTAAATAAGAAGCCAAGATCGATCAAGGTGGAGTTCAAAAGAAGATCCTGACCACCATGTGGCACAGACGCCTAAGATTACAGCCGTCGGCGATCCTGCGCTATATGTAGCTAGCACTATATGCTTCATCCATTGTGAATCTTGGCCTTGTAAACCATCTTGGATTCCAATACAGAAGACATCAACAAGAGTTATTTCTTGCGATTGAAATTCGAGTAAGCTACCTAAGAGGGGCCGTGTTTTTTTTTGAAAATTATGATTGTTGTGTATTATATTCAGCCCTGAAGATACGTGTCGATACTTAGATACTTACCTCGAGCTCGAGTCCTCAGGCCTCATTAAATTTATAAACAAATTGTAGCATTTAGTTACCCAAGTAGGTCCATCACAAAAGAAAAATATAAAAGTAACCATCGAACTCTTCCTCTAATATAGTTAATTCCCATACCCACCATTAATAATTAATCATGCCTTGAATGCATCCGAATGAATTGAACAATAGTAACACAGAACTCAACATCCCCGCCGGCCTCCCCAGTAACAATACAGCGGCTTCATTTCAAAATAGGAATACTTCCCTATATCATAACCCTTCTATAGCAGGACCTCCGTCACAATCTGTGCGAACTTCCCAGCTACATCTCGCACCGTCAAATCCACATTCAACCTCCCATCCGTCATGATTTCCAATCCGATCCTCTACAACAACCGTAAATTGATCAAGATCTTAAGGCCATGACCATGGAACACTCTCGGTGTATATCACGCTTTTTGAACCAAGTCATATTCGCAGTTTCAATATAAATAATATATAAACTAGCCAAGTAAACAATAAAAGCTGTGTTGAAGAACAAAATGTTCTCTCTATAGATGCCGCGGTAGTCTTTATCATGATTAATCAAGTCTTCGTTTAAATCCAACATTAACGCATTTGGCCCTCGTAGCTATAGCGATTAACGTTGAACATCTTGTCTTGTGTATCAACCTCGAACTATTTGATATCTCTGCGGGCTTACCAGCCCTAGTATATAATAAAGTATATATCCCGTGAGAAACAGGGGTCGAGCTGACTAAAAAAGTAGGCTAAATCCACAAAATCCGTATTTCCCCTTGAATAATTTCCAGAAGTTCATCAAGGTAGATTGAAATTTATACATATGCTTCTCCAACCAATCGATTCGAATCATAGACAACAAATTACCCCACACAAAAGCTTAACTAGGCCTAGGGGGCCCGGTATATAGTAAGCATTCAAGGATGTATTATATATATCCATGTATATATAAGCTATATAACTATATAATTGGATGATTGGAGTACATATGGAATTCGCGGAAGCGGACGGCCCCCCCGTACCTCGCGGCTGGTTTATAAAGCTTATAAAGCGGGCCTCGCGGGCCTCAAAAATCATTCGCAAAAAGTCCGGTTAATCTGTTGTGCAAACACACGTGCGCACGCCTTGAAGGGTAGATGGAGGGGCCGGAGATGACCGTCTGTTGATTTTGAAACTGTTAAAAACTACTCCTTATTTGTCAATTTGAAAGCTGTATATACCCGCGGTTGCAAACGTAGGTGACATTACTTCGTATTATCATGCAATCGTATATGCTATATACAAGTCGAATTTAAGATATTATAGAGGGTGTTATAAGTCCGCCGTCACAAAACTCTGGTCATTGGGTGATGGGCTACTCTATGCGCCCCCGGGCCCCGGATCTGCAGGCTGTATCTCTTTAGTCTGCGAACCGTCAGATAACGATAGCGGTGGAGTTCATTTCTGTAACGATGTACGTACATGCATGCATACAAGCATCCTTCCTTCCCAGATCGACCCCGGCAGGTGTTTACTGGGTAGTTTTCGTATCTCCAACTAATTCATGAAATTTTAATTGGAAATATATATATATATATAGAATTCATATGTGGTTTCCTATCCTGCCTCGGGATTGGGTGATGCTGCTTACCATATTCTCAATACATGCACTTACAATTCCTTTATCAAGGGCCAGTGGGGAAACACTTTGGGATGGAGGGTTATTGCTGGGGCATGTTGAGGTACATAGTCGTGATCTTAGACGTACGGTTCTCGTCAGCAATCCGTGTCACCGCGCTCTGGTACCTTATAAGTCAAAGCTACGAATGGATAGTAATTGCTAGAATATATAAAGTATATATATATATATATATATATATTCGTTAATCTATGACAAGTAATTTATACAATTAATATCTTCTTACGTTAAAAAGCAATTCAAGTAAATCTAGTAACCTCAACCATTGTTGAGTTTCCTTCCGAATCATCTAACTTCGAAGGTATTCTAAATTTTTGGAATACTTGATCAATTGAATTTTCAATTCAGTGGCTCATCACAAAGCTAAGATGTTGTTGTTGGAATATTTATGAGTAATGTGTTGGTCTTCTACATTTTACTCTGTCTCAGATGCGTATCTGGGCCTTACTCTTAATTATACATTTGGAATTTTGTATTAATATATTCGGTAATTAAAAAAAATTTTTTTTGGGAACCTTATTTACATGTGTACATTCCTGATAACGCCGCCAGCTTTTGATAGAAAAACCACTGCCACCTCTTTGAGCGCCTGAGAATAATACCTGAAAAAGGAAAAAGCAACGCTATGCAAGTTTCGAAATCAAAGTGGAGATATGAATGTCGTATATGCAAACAGAAGCTCCTGTCAGAAAAAAAAAAAAATACTAACAGAAAGCTTCACGAACCTAGGAGACAGAGATCCTAGAATTCGGAGTCACTAACGTCCATAACGCTTGGATCTAGGTCACCTCTTCGACCGCCCCTCGCCCCACCCTGGCCTCCCTTTCTCTTAACCGTACCCGCATTCCCGCGACTACTTCCAGGCAACGGAGTAGAAGCTGATTCGTTTCGTTGTATCTTGTCCTCGCCAAGATGCTTATCGATGTCTTTATCAGACGGAACGAAGCTTCGGCCATCAGGCAAGATACACGCGGGTTGGAAAGGCTCATCCGCAGATTTAAGGAGAGCTTGTTCGAGAAGCTCTGTCGCGACTGGGTCCTGCGGGATAAGTGCGAGAGCCTAATTGATTAAAAAATTAGAATCTTATCTGACTAGGAACTCCGGAGAAACTTACCTCATGAAGATGCGTGATAGCGTCCCATGTTCTCGTTTCCATTATACAACAGAGTCCCATGGAGCATCTTATGTTTGCATCGTTTCCTCCGATTCTGATCGCTTGCGTAAACTCTTCAATAGCTTCTCCATATCTTCCTAGTCTTCTGTAAGCGTGACCGAGATTTGTTCTAAACTGCACATAAGTCCTGGGGTCCCCGCCAATCTCCTCAGCCAACTGGATTCCATGGAGGAACATCTTGATAGCCTCGTGCAAATGGTCATTGTGATAAAACACAACACCAAGCTCGTTCATGAGCAAGGGATCGGTTTTGCAAAGATTCCATGCGATCTGCAGGTACTCATCGGCAAGTGTGATATTATTCAATTGGAGATGCTGCATGCCCAAGAACATTTGTGGTAGGTGAGTTCCTTGGAACAATTTTGCGGCGGCAGAGTATGCTGAGATTGCTTGGTCGTGCTCACCCTCGGCCGCAAAGGTGTGAGCGAAGCCGATCCATGCAGGGCCAAAGGAAGGATCCATCACCGAAGCCTTTGAAAAGAACCTACGGGCATCTGCCAACCTATCGATTAACATGTAATAGGCACCGATCGCAACGTAGCTGACAGGTTCTTCTCGATGGTTATCCGCAAGGTCGTGAGACATCAGAAATAGTTCATTCTTCTTTCCCAACTCGAAGAGACTTGCAATGTAGACTGGGTAAAGCTTGAAGTTGTACTTGTCCTTCGACAAGAGCTCCTTGACGAGTTTTAGGGACTCTTCGAATCGACATTGGGTGTAGAGAAGCTCTGCTTTGGCCAGGACGATATCGTGGTTATCAGCGAGAGGATACTGATTGGAGAGCATTGAGATGGCTTCGTCAAACTTGCTACTGTTCCTGTACTTGCTCAATCTCGTCGTGTACAATGCTTTTAAGAACTGAGCTGTGGCTTCACCCTGGGCACCGCCAACACTAGCAGCCATGGAGTCGAAGTCTATATCTTCGATGAATTGCCATTCTTCCTCCGGGCTTAGCAAGTTGTTGCGCATGAGTGTATCGAAAGCCTCAAAGCATTTAACGTCAATCTTGACGGCATCCTTGTATGCTTCCTTCGCTTTATCGTATGATCCCTGTTTAGTGTAGATCACACCGCGAAGATAGCACATGGCTGCTTCGTATTTCTCGTCGTTAGCTCTAGATGCCCCTCGCCTCCTAAGACCGTGGGGATTAGGCACAACAGGACTTTCATCACCAAGTGTGGCTAGTGCTTCTTCATATTTATTTTGTTTTATTTGAGACAAGGCGTAGAGGTATTTACAAGGGGCGGACTTTTGGATGAGGCCGGTACCATCAAGGAAGGCTTGGGCACGGGTGTATTGGCCGGTGGAGAAGTGAATCTGAGCGAGGAAGAAGGCATCATTTGGGTCATCTGGAAAGTAAAACAACATTAGCTCAGGTCTTATGCCGATTCCAAACCCCATCTCCCAGAGGTAGACCTCTCAACCGCAACATAAGGGACCACAGCGACTATGTAGATGAGAGGGATAGGGATCCAGGGATTACTCAACTGGTCAAGGCCAGCAGCTTGTCTCCGATAAAAATAGCGGAGTCATATTGATGCTTGTTGACAGCATCCTGGCGCCAATCGCGGAGAAATTTCTCCATCGTTTTCCCACCGGCGGGGCCGTCTTCGCCGTCGACGTCTTCCTTTTCAACCGGCGGGTCAGGTTCGCTTGCCGCTAGACTTATCTTTTTGCGGTTTCGTAAAGGATATCGAAATTCAGGTGATGGTTGCCTAACCGGCTTACGGGGGGTGGAAGGTGGATCTTCTGGTCGATTTATAGCATGGAGAGAGAAACTGGATCCAAAATCCGAAGGGATGTTCTCGTCCGACGATAGATTCGAATTGAGACCACTTCCAACAGCAACTATACGCTCACCGGTTTTGGGAGTTTCGCCGGGTTCAGAACTCGGAGAGCCACGTGATGCTCGAGGTCTCTTTACCTTACGCGGCGTGGGAGTCTTCGGCTGTGAAGGGGTGGAAGCACGACGTTTGCTGTTGACAGGTGCTATCTTGTCAACCAGCGTCTGTCGCGACCAATGAACGGGTTTGAAGATGACGGGGAGCTGTAAGGACGATTGGTTTATACACCAACTGGAGCTGAGGCTGGAACGTATGGGTTGGTGGATGCGATGTTGATGAACGTGATGATGTTGGTAAGAAGATTGAGGATGCTGCTGGGAGAATGTCGGAGAGAACGTTTGGTAAGTACTTAGCTACGAAGAGCTGAGCTTTGTGTCGAAGCTGCCCTCAAATTCTCGCGTTGTAAACAAACCCACAGAACGTCATCTGCCCACGAGACTCTAGCCATTCATCATCCACCCATTCCAAAAACTCAATCCGATATACCATAATCCTCCTGCGACTCCACTCGCTCTGACCCTTAACACCCCCTCCGGCGAATTAGAAGTCCGCTCAAAATAGAGCAAAGGAGCGGCTCCCAAGATGAATGGCGACGACCCCTTCATCCAAGTCCAGCAGTGTGTGTCCTTGCCCTTGTTCTGACCTGTGAAACTTCCAACTAACCCCCATGCTACGTCGACTTCCAGGGACGTGACAGCACTCCTGCAAACCACACGCCAGCTATTTTCCTCATATCTACGAATCCGCTCCCTCGCATCTAGCCGAACATCCCCCGAACTATTGTCCGCACACTCCGAACTTGAAGGCGCTCTCGCCGATCTCGAAATCGATCTCGACGACCTCCGTCTTGCTGTCTCAGAAGGCGAACGGGACCCCTACCGCTTTGGACTCGAGGTTGAAGCTGTCGCCAAACGACGGAGATGGTTGCGGGAAGTAGAGGGCGAGATTGGCGACATCAAGGAGGAGTTGGGGAAGGAGGCTGCCATTATGTCGGGAACGGCAAAAGGGAGGCAGAACCCCATATCTTCTTACGACGACGATAACGGCAGTCGAGCCGGTGGAGATGATTCTTACACTCAGTTTGAGCATATGCACCAGCAAGAACTCATAAGAAACCAGGACGACCAGCTAGAGAGCGTGTATCGGACCGTTGGGAATCTACGAATGCAAGCCAACGACATGAGTCGGGAGCTCGAAGAACAAGCCGAAATTCTTGAAGACACGGATCGGATCGCTGATCGGGTGGAAGGTAGGTTGAATAAAGGAATGAAGAATCTTAAAGAATTTGCTAGAGCGAATGAAGGTGAGTAACAGCCATGATACGCCAGCCCGAAGACTAGACTGACAAAAAACTCGCAGATAAATACTCTAGTTGTTGCATTGCGATACTAATCTTCGTCCTCATCCTCTTGTTGGTGCTTTTACTCGTATTATAAGTATTGCATATAACGCTTGAAATTTAAACCTGTCTTTGGAGTTTTATTGGCGTTCCGGTTGGGCCGGGGGGTGGCTCTCTTGTATGATATCAATACAGCCATATCGGGCCATGTATACACTATTTTTTTTTTCTCAATATATACCCACATTTTTACGACAACCTCTCAATGTGCCGTACTTTCAATAGCCTCCGGGTACGGCATATCCGCCTGTCTTCTCATCTCATCCATAACCTCCATCAACGCGATCGTCTCCTTCAATGGCATAACCTCACACTCCAGCTTCCCATCCCTAATACTCCTCGCGCACCCATCCGCCTGCCAATACATCGACCCACCTTCATGCACCCTCTCTTGCCACTCTCCCGCACCACCTTGATCCTTGGGCAAAATAACCCTATATTTCAACGGCCTATACGCCGGATGTGCAACCTGAATTTCCCCCTTGGTACCAGAAATCCTAATAGCAGGCCCACAAGTGCCCTCCCCGTCCACATCGCTACCGATCCTCATACTCGTTGTTGCAATCCCGGTCGCCCTCTCGAACTGGCAAACGACAGTGGTAGTCTCATCCGCACCTGTTGCCGGGTACTTTTGTATATGTCCTACAACCTTGGGCGTCTTGGCGTTTGCGTCTAAGTGGTACAATATCTGAAACACCCAGGTTAAAGAATAAACCCCCAAATCGAGCAACGCACCCCCCGCAAGATCCATATTGACCATTCTATTCTCCGGTGGAAACACCTTCTCAACGTCGTTTAGGAAGGATAAATCCGCGAGAACCTTTCTCACTTGGCCGATTTTTCCTGAAGATACCAGGTTTCGAACTTCTATACTCAACGGGAAGAATCGGGTCCACACTGCTTCCATCAAGAACAGTTTCTTCTCCTGCGCGATATCACGTAGGATGCGAGCTTGTTCTGCGTTCACGGTGAATGGTTTCTCGCAGAGAACGTTTTTACCGGCTCGTAAGGCTAGTAAAACGTGCGGGAAATGGTGAGAGTGCGGGGTGGCAACGTAGATGATGTTCACGTTGGCATCAGCGACGAGTTCTTCGTAGGTACCGTATGCTTTTGCGGTGTTGGCGGGTACACCACAGTCGGTGAGGAATTTCTGAGCGCGGTCGAGGCTAGAAGAGGTGCCTGCTGCTACGACGGTGTGTTTGATATCTCCTGCATTGCGGGAGGCGGGATCGAAGAGTAGGTCCTTTGTGAACGCTGTTGAAAACGCGAGATGTGTTGGAAATGTGGTAATATGATGAGAGGTTCGGAATCTTTATATCTTGAGCTTACCGGATGCGATTGTTCCACAGCCTAGAGAAAGTTGTTCGTAAGGAAGGACAATATCGTTATTGACTTTGATAATGAGACTTACCTAGGATACCCCACTTGAGCTCGAACGGCGACGACATTCTGGTCTTGTTGAATATATAACTTGAAGTTTCAAAGCATGCAAATTGCAATGGCAAATTTTGTTGGTAACGAGACCAGGCAAATATTTAATATCTCAAACCTGGGTTTGTAGACGAGACCCCGCTTAAGTTACCCTTGCAACTAGCCTAAATCTCAAGATTCCATTCAACAAAGATGCATATATATAAACGCTTCCATACTTGTATCAAGCAAAATTCGTCACCAAGCTGACAGATTTCATGCGATTTTTGTGAAAAAAAAAAAAAAAAGAAAAAAGAAAAATTGACATATTTCGTCGCGTATAACATCGGAATATTAATATAGCTTACCGAGACATGACTACCATTAATTATTGAATTTTTCATTTTGCACGGAAGATACTAGTGTTCACACTCGGTAGTATTCCTTAGAAGCCTTGTGCATTATGTATCTGTATGCATATATACATCTAAGCCTGTGTTAATACCATCGTACAAAAACTACTTTTCTTTGAATGTTCAATATTTAAGTTTATATATAGCCAGTGAGCGATTATCAGACCATTAAGGTGAAAAATAAAATGATATAACCAAATTTTTACTCTTCGGAATGCGAATGAGATGCTTTATAACTCGGTCATCAGTAAAAAATCATTGAAGCTTAGCGTTGATGGAGTATCTCTTTCGATTTAGAAATTTAGGGATAAGCCCCATATATTGGCCATATCATCCGAACGTTAAAATGAATAAAAATATATAGAATATTCCACATGCATATATATAACTATCTTAAGAAATACAGGAGAATATAAACCGTCCAATATCCTAAATTCAATATATCGCAGCTAGCTTCGAACTTGGTGAACTTACAGTATACATAGACGTATATACTTTGCAATTGTGAACATGATTGTGTTGATATATAGCTCGCTTTACAACAACAAAAAAAAAAAAAAAAAAAAAAAAAAAAAAAAAAAAAAAAAAAAAAAAAAAAAAAAAAAAAAAAAAAAAAAAAAAAAAAAAAAAAAAAAAAAAAAAAAAAAAAAAAAAAAAAAAAAAAAAAAAAAAAAAAAAAAAAAAAAAAAAAAAAAAAAAAAAAAAAAAAAAAAAAAAAAAAAAAAAAAAAAAAAAAAAAAAAAAAAAAAAAAAAAAAAAAAAAAAAAAAAAAAAAAAAAAAAAAAAAAAAAAAAAAAAAAAAAAAAAAAAAAAAAAAAAAAAAAAAAAAAAAAAAAAAAAAAAAAAAAAAAAAAAAAAAAAAAAAAAAAAAAAAAAAAAAAAAAAAAAAAAAAAAAAAAAAAAAAAAAAAAAAAAAAAAAAAAAAAAAAAAAAAAAAAAAAAAAAAAAAAAAAAAAAAAAAAAAAAAAAAAAAAAAAAAAAAAAAAAAAAAAAAAAAAAAAAAAAAAAAAAAAAAAAAAAAAAAAAAAAAAAAAAAAAAAAAAAAAAAAAAAAAAAAAAAAAAAAAAAAAAAAAAAACTAAAATAAGAAACGAAAGACAAAAAGCCCAAAATGGCGGGGAACCCAGTTAGTTCGAAAATAAGAAGAACGGATGAAAACGGATCCGCGAAATTCAACCCAGTCAGTTAAACATTTTTTACCAACCAATCCTCATAGCTTCTACTTCACTGTTTCATTACTACTACGTATTTCACCAGAAGACCTAGGGATGTTGAATTCTTTATATAAGGAAATTAATATTATCCAATCCATTCATTCATTCATTCTCTCTCTCTCCCTCTCTCCCCCTCTCTCTCTCTCTCTTTTATCACCCCAAATTTTTTGAGATGTAATCATACAAAAATTATATTTTATCCGTGAAAATTAAAAAATGCAAATATTAAGGAAAGACCGTATGTATACGTAATAATAATGCGTTAAAAGGAAGGACAGTATCGCTATGCTAGATGCTCAATATAACCAAAAAAAAAAAAATTAGAAAATGAGAAAGAAATCCACTCTATTAGATTAGATCGGTCGTTCGATGCTCAATGCTCAATTAAGCGTAGCAAGAGGAATCAGGCTGTTCGCTAAGATAGACGACGAAAGAACCCTCGTCGGTGTTTCCGGTATCAGAGATGGCAGAGAATTGAGCAGGTCCAAAGATGGCACCATCCTTGCCGACATCGATAGCAACGAAGAGCTGGCTCTTGTTGTTCCTTGGGTTTCGTGCGTTATAGCATTTACCACAGTTTTGTGAGTTCCAACCGGCAACGGTTTGAACGGCACCGATGGTGACACCGGGCTTGAGTTTGGCGACGAGTTGAGGGACGGTGGAGACGTGCTGCTTTGTGATGATACCGTTGGGCCCGTCGGAGCAGGCGAAGATTGTGAGTTGGTTGTTGGCGGTTGGGGAGTAGTTGTTGTCCCATTTGAGGACGGTCGCGGAGGCAGCGGCGACGAAGAGAGTGAAGGCGGCAGTGAGTTGCATTTTTGATTGATTTGATTTGATATAATTAAAATTAAGATTTATAATATGTACTTAAGTATATATACTATATTAGTATTTGTATATGATGGCTTTTGTGTTATTTGTAGCGAATGTAGAAGCTTGAGATGATGATGATGATGAGGATAGTAAAAGAATGATAACTTGAGGGCGTCTCTGGTTCCCTTTATATACATGAAAGAATGGATCGAAGAGACCCCGACATATCCGACGTCATGAGACCGATCGATAAACAAATTCTACTTTTTTGATCCGAAAAAATAAAAAATAAAAAAATAAAAGAAAGATTTACGATAGCATCATAAGCATCATCCCACATTATTCACGCAGGCAGCCGACACTAACGAGACCCACAGAATAAGTTAGTCTGGGCGTGTTGCATTTGGGCTGTGTTTGTCTCTCTCCTCCTCCTCCTCCTCCTCGCCGGGCCAGCCAGCCAGCCAGCCAGCCAGCAGCATCAGCCAAGCGAGAGGAATTCCCACAGAAAGGAAAGAAAAGAGAACGAATGAATGCAATGTAACTAGCCGCATCAATATTTTCTTCAGTCGACAAGAACTCCACACTACCCGGGAAAAAGCTTAGCTCGTCCGCCCGCCGCCACGCCTTCCTAGTCCGTGCAGCAAGCAGGACCCCATCTTTTCTGTTCTAAAAATGGGTGTATTTTTAGTTTATTGTAACATTATTTGATCATAATTGTAACCTCACCTGGCCGTCCGAAAGACCTCGAGCCATGCAAGCCAAGGCCGATGGTGATATGTATGAGCCCATCAGCATTCCACTCTCTCCCAATAAAGTAACATAGTAGTGATTCATTATCATTATCGAATCGAGGGGAGCCCAGTCGGACATGTTCTCTCTGTCCTTGTCGCTCGCTCGCTTTAAAATTTTGACTTGACATGTCTCCCCAGGCTCATACTAGTACTATTAGTATACTATACAGATCATCCATGCAAACATACTCCGATTGTAGGTAAATCATATGAGGCTTCTCCAAAGGAAGCCCTTAATAAGATCTTCTTTGATATTACGGTATAATTGGAATTCCAATTTCTTCGTTCTTTGATACGTATTTACGATTATCAATACTACATCTTCGGATTACCCTCAGCTTCAGCCGTTTATAATCCATTATAGCTATTTGAAAGTTTATACTTCAGGTGAGATAGTATCAGCTGTTCACTAGCTAAGCTCGTTAGCCTCAACCTCGGCCGACGTAGCAATAATAATATTTTAGACCGTACCGTTTGTCTTGAGAAAAAAATAAATTTGTAAATCTTTGAATCAAAAGATTCAACTGCAGTACTGCAGGCAAATATATTTGACTGGTAGCGCGAAGTCGCACTGCACTGCACTGCGCATGCAGCTACAGTATTGCATGTTGAGCTCCCGGTTTTCGATAAAAAAAAAACGTCGGGAAACATGAGAGACAAAAAAAAAAAAAATAGTAATCCTTGCAAGCGTTCAGATAGACTACTTTCGAGACGCATTCGATCGAGTACTAGCACAGCCAAAAGACCAACTAAATCAGAAAAGAAAAGAAAAGAATGGGTCATTTTCGGGTTTTTAACGAGCCGCGCTGCACGTTTGTTCTGTTTGTAGCACAATATTTCCAATCGGGGCTCGTTCGACGTTGCATCGCGCGCGCGCAGCCTGGCCTGGGCGTTCGTTCGTTCGGCCGGCAGTATTATATCGATCTCCGCCCTGAATTCGAATCAAATTCATTCAAATTCATCCGTGAAATCAATCAATTCGTTCGCATTCGCATTCACACGTCGATATAGCCCCTCTAGCCAATTCGGTATACAATTTGCGAGAAAGAAGAGACGGGAAAAAAATATCCTATCCCTGGGAAACATGGACAGGAAGGAACTTACTATGTAATTCACGCAGGATCCTTTCCTTCTACGGGTTTTATCACCCCACACACATCCGCTTCGCTGAATCTTCCTGAAGAATCTGGATCCCTGATATCATGCCATATACCCTATATGGTATATCGGATCACCAAAAAAAAAGTTCTCCACATGTATGTACCACCTGATCAATATTGAATGGAACAATTTTTTTTTTTTTTTTCGCGACGGAATGGAAGATACCTTTTCCTTTCCTTCTGACTCTCTTTCCTTTTTCTTTTCCAATACAGTAATGTGTGAGACACGATATCTGTTTTTAAACTGAACACCTCGGCCGGGCCTCGCTGGTTCAAATGATAATGATCATGTTTCGCCAACGTTAAATTTATAAATCTGATGAACCAATGTTACAAAGCTCCAATTCAAAAAAAAAAAAAAATTGGCGTGATAGATATCATGACATGGTAAACCGGAGCATACAGAATTTGTAAAGGAACAGCTTGCATTGGGCATAGTTTCCAATCGAAAGCTGCAAACAAACCAGATGGCTCGCCGTTTATGGGAAGCTAAAAAAACACTGCAAAGAAACAAGAATGTGATTACAAGCGAAAAGGCTCCCCGAGACTACGAAAAACTTTACAAAAACGTCGTATGATGTTGAAAAAATACAGTGACGACACGGCTTACATGTACACATGAGCCTTGAACCCTGGCTATATGTACATACCTGCGGGAAAGCCTACAGATGTTAAGACCCTTTTACTACGTATGGTATAATAATAATTATAATCTGAATCCGAATCATAAAAAATGCATGCTAGTGGTTTTTTTTTTTTTTTTTTTTTTTTTTTTTTTGAGACAGATACCACCATTAATTGTCGCCCAAGATGTCGAAATCGTCACCACCCATGTTCGTCGAGCTGCCGGCAATACCTTCATGCTGCTGGCCTTGCATGAACTGTTGCATCAAGGTCTGTAACCTATCATCTCTCGCGGTTTTCGCCACGGGTTTCCGAACTCCTCCTCTATCCTTCTCTCCCCCTTCCTCCTCCCCTTCCTCCTCGTCTTCTTCCTGTTCATCACTCGAACTATCAAATTCCTCATCCTCATCCGCATCCTCTTCGTCCACCAAAACGTCCTCCCCGTCGGCATCACGCAGTTTAGAATCCCCATCTTCATCGACCAGTACGTGCTTTCGCACCGGCTGAGAACCTGGTACTATACTATCAGGCTCCTTTATGACCGCCTCGAAAACTTTATCGTTCACCTTTTTCCCAGCTAGTATACCGGATAACTTCCGCCGCATCACAAATTTGATTTTTGAATGCCGATTGTTCGGAAACCACCCATCTATCGCCTAATAAAAAAACAAAAAAACATTAACATTAGATCCTGTTATTTTAAGCCGAAAGATTATAATAATAATAATAACGATAATACTCACATCACAGGTCTCCCTAGGTTCACATTTTGTAATATCAACCAATTCAGCCAGCAATGGATCCGTCAAGTCGCAAAATTGCCATATCCTCCCATCCATCACAACCTTCTCACCATCAAACAAATGACTAGAATTCTCACTATAAAAAAAACCCAAACCATCATATTAGCCGTATCCCCGTTAAAAACCATAGATACTGAGATATAGAAAATAAATACCTAGAAGTCATCTTTCGCTTGCTAGTATGCACCTTAAACGCCACAATCTGATACTTTGCAAACTCCTTCCCCCGCCTCGGATCCACCCCAAACCTCACATACGTATCCCTCCATGGCCCGCTGCGCCAGTAATACGCCACGTGAGGATACGCCCACTTCAACTGACCCCAAAGCACAGGCGGCATATGATTCATCAACGCCCGTCGCGTCCATATCGGCCGTCTCTTGAACAATTCATCCAACCGTTTCAAACAATCCACCAGTATCCTCGGTCCCTTTGGCGGTTTCATACGACTCGATTGCGGGACCGTGGGCAGGTTCCAGTTCCCGTACTGCGTTTGGGTCTGTACCCTCGCCCCGGCGTTCACGAGGATGATGTCGCCGTTCACGTCCGTGTCTGCTTTTATCGCGGGGTTTTGGCGGAAGCCGTAGACGAAGGGGTAGTTTATGTGAGTGAATGAGGGGGGACGCATGATTTCCGTGTCTGCGTTTGCTGAGATTTTATCGGACATTTTGAACCGTTTGAGTGCTTGCACTGTTTGTAAAACCATGATATCAATCAGTATATTTATATATACTGACCTGACTTGTCGGGTTGTAGTAAGGCGAGAAGTGGATGGGGGGGGGGGGGGGG
>LDDX01000004.1:82656-138004 GCA_012184315.1 Arthrobotrys entomopaga
TTAAATTCTCCTCCACGTTTCTCGCCCATGGTGAGTTTCTAGTGTTCCATTGATAATCCGCCATCTCTCTGAATCTAATACTATGATCCATCCAACCCATCACTTCGGCTTTATATTTCCCGTTCAACTCTTTTAATATCGTCGGTATCGGCTTTTCCTGTTCTTCTTCTTTGTCTTCTTCTTCTTCTTCTCCGCTGTGTTCGCGGCGGGGAGGAGGGTGAGTGACGGGTGATTTGGGTGCTTTACCCTTCGGTACTGTGATTTTTAACAGTACCGCTCTGGTTTTCGCTGGTCTTCCGGGGATGGGTGGAGATAGAGCGTCGGCGGGTCTAAAGCGTAATTCTAGACCGTTTGGTTCTTTATTGTTTTCGGGGTTTGGTTTGAATGCCTTTTTTTTATAAATATCAATTAATCAATCCATCCATCCATTCATTCATTGCAAGTAAGTAAATAAATGAGTAAGTAAATTAAAATATACTCTTCCACGAGTATAATTTGATAAGAAGGATATTATTTCTTTAAAAAAGAAAAGAAACTTTTGAAAGTGTAGAGAAATATTTGTATGGATGAATAATTTTTACATACCTTAGCCACAGCCTTCCTACCACCCAACGTCCTCACCGCCTTTTCTTCGTTCTTAACGACCGCGGGATGTTCCACGGTTAGGAACTGACGGTCTGGGATTTCATACCACGGTGCTTCGGCGGGAGGTCGTCGGGGCCCGTCGAATTCTTCTGCGGTTAGGTTTATGGGTGTACGTTTTGACATTTTACTTATCTCTCCGCTTCTCTCTTCTTTTTAAAAAAATAGATAAATAAATATAAAATAAAATAAAATAAAATAATTAGATTTTATTTTGAGACTTTTTGTGGTTGAAAAAGGGTTGGGTTTTTGAGGTAGGTTGCTTGTTGTACAGTATACAATATATATTTCTCGACGAGATGTAGAATGGAAGCTGGGATGGCTGAGCGCGGGTTCGAACTCGATGAACAGGATTAAGAAGAAGTTGATCAACGTTGACTGCGTCGTTACCCGCCGAGAGTCGGATTAGGGATTCCCTACTAGCTCTCTCTCTCACGGTAATTATAAACGTGAATCTTAAATTCGGTCTCCGTCGTACGGTGCGATCGAGCTCGATCTGATATCGAAAAACTCCCAGTCGATGCAATATTATGCAAGCTAGCTCTTAACCCTCATCTGTACAACAAAAAAGGACAAAAAAACCTAAAGCTAAAATTTTTAAGTAATACCCACAACACACATCCATGTTGTATTTTTCCCCCCCACCATCCAGCTACAATTACAATTCGATTCCACCACCTTCCTTCCCTCCACAACCAACACGATCAGATAACCCCCTCCGCAGTACCCATCCAACCCTGCACTACCGCAAAGCATACGGGGATTGTAGTTCAGTTGGTAGAACGTTTCTTTCGCATGTAACATAAGTACACATGGAGAGACTTAGAAAAGGTCTCCGGTTCGATTCCGGACAATTCCAGCTTCTTTTTTTACAATAATTTTTCATTCAAAATTGCAAAAGTGGCAGTTGTTACCCAAGTACCTACTAGTATATAGCAGCTAGCTACAAGTAAGCTTGTTAAACTCTTGGTGTCTATAGTTTATCAGCGTCGAGATTTACTTGATTATGGTATACATATCAACTCAACTTCAAGTCAATCGGCTCCTTGGCTATACCTTTGTGATCGATGTGATACTTCTCAAAAGTACTTACTTTTTAAGTACATAATTAAGTATATAACATAACCGCAACTCGTTCAATTCTCCATCAGACCGAGTAAGTAAGTACCTAAATACTAAGTACCCAACCGCTTGAATTGAATAACTCCTAATTAACTGAAGCCAATACCCTTCTTATATATAAGCTTATAATAACAATCCGAGATGATGATATACTAGTATATCACCCCGTGAGTAATACAAGTATAGATATACCTATAAAATATAAAAATGTAAATATATAAATATATGTACTATCCTCAACCATCCCTTCAATCCCCCCCACCCTTTCCTAACCATTGCATCATCACATTCTTAAAATATAAAATATAAAATATAGATATACCCATCCTCCTCCTCCTCCTCCTCCTCAACCTCCCCTCAACCTCCTCAAACATCAAACTCGAACACAAACTCGAACGAACCAACTCACACCGATAATAAAAAAAAGCCGGACACAAAGGTAATATATAACCGTTAGAAGATACTAAAAGTAAAAAAAAAGTAAAAATAAAGATTATATATAGAAAAAAAAGGCTTATAATATAAGAAAGAGAGAAAAATTCCACGTCGAACTGTCGCTATGAAACAATCCAACTAACAAACCAGACAAAACAGACAGACAGAACAGACAAGTCATTCAAACCGACTCCACGGCTACTACATTCGTTCTTTCGTTCGTTCTTTCGTTCGTTCGTTCGTAAGTAAGACTAAACTGTACGTACTATAATAAAGTATACATCTCTCCTCCACCGCGCCGGCAAAAGCGCACCTTCAAGATCTCGAGGGGTGTGTGTGTGTGTGTTTCGGTCGGAAAAAAAAAAAGGAAACAAGACGTTGTTGTGTAAAGAAATCTCGAAATAACATATCCAAAAGAAAAAACCCCCAAAACTACAGACAGACAGCATTATCAATAAGCCGAGATGTTCAAGTTTTTTGTTTTGCTTCCCCCCTTTCAAAAGAAAAAAACAAAGGAAACAAGTAGAAAAGAAAAAACGAAAATTATAGCCAAAAAAGAATCAAAGAATCTCACTCGTGAAAAAGTTTTTTTAAGAAGGGAAGAAAATCCAAAAAAACGGTCTAGTTAAAGGTACGTCCAAAAAAGAAAAGGGCAAGGCAATCTGCCAGAAGCATAACAAAGAAAAAACTGGGGATTCGGTCCTCTTTCGTTCAGCTTGGGGTTTTTTTTTATTTCTTCTTCTCGTTTACGTTTTAACCGTGGGTGAGGCCCTACCCGAAACGAAAAAAATATCTCCCATTAGTCTCAAGCCAGGTATCCACCAGCGGATATCGCACCACCTACCATATGCGGTGCCCACGCTCTCCCGTTAGGATTGCCATTCATATCTCCGGACGCGTCTTCGTGAGTGAGCATCATCGGCGAGGCGGGTCTAGCTAGCTCGACGCCGGGTTTGAGCTTTTTGGCATTGTCCTCTAACATCTTCCATCGGTTCTGACGTTCTTGAGCTCGTGCCTCTGCGCCTTCCTGATGGTTCGAGTACTCTGTCGAGCATTCATCAAAAAGGGTCGGATTGATTTCCATAAACAGTTTCATCGCATTATAAACGAGACCGTGGATGGTTCTACAAAAAGGATTAGTCGTCGTTGCATATTTCCTACGGATATTATAACCCAATTAATCCTACCTATTCCAATGGCCCTTGGAGTTTTCGTATAGTGGGGCAAACATTATCGGCAGGATGACTTCTACATTATCGCTGACGAGATTGCAAAAGTATTCATTGTTCCAAAAGTAGAGAGCACGCTCCGCAACCTACAGTTCGTTTAGCTAAATTCCGCTCGGTAGAAATCAAAGGAATATTACCAACCTGAAAGTGAGGACTAGCAACAGACTTGGCCAACTGGTGAAACAAGGGCTCTTGGACCTTGGCAAACTCGGCGGGGTCCATGACTTCAAAGATGTCCTCCACCTCATTCAGAAACATGACCTCCTTCGTGCTGTTGACCTTTGGCCAGTACCGTAATAATCCAAGGACAACCTAAATAAGAAAAATTGAGCAACTATTCGATAAATACGACGTAAAGATTGAGAGATAATATACCTCTTCGGTAAGGGCGGCATCTTTCTCCAAGAATTGAACTATACAGTAAGCAAGCTGCGGATGATACATGCTTAGACTCTTGGCTTTGTGTAGCGGGAGCAGAACTCGCGTCAAAAACAGCTTGTGCTCTTCCTTGAGAGGTAGCGCGAATCCATTAATAATGGATCCGAGGATCTCCAGCAGCTCGGCAATACCGTTGAATCGTTCGGTCTCGTAAACAAATTGGAAAAATACATTATTGATGGATCGTCGGATGAAGGATCTTAGGTTGAGAAATTTGCCGTATATTCTATGGAGGGTGGTCTTCAAAAAGTCTCGCTCCCTAGGGTCCTCGCTATCGAAAAGTTCCAATAGCTGCAAAACGAAACCGTGATCAATGTACTGTTTGGCAATGTTGGTGTTGAAATCTTGGCTCTCGATGAATCGAAGGAAAAACTCGTAAACGACTTGGATGTGAGGCCAAGCTACTTCGAGAACGGGTTCGTCTTCTTCGGGATCGAATGCGTCTCCAACCGGATTCACCGGCGGCGGAATCGGACGGAAAAGGTTCTTCGCGAACATTTTGACAACTTCGGGATACATGGGCTCCGAGATGACTTGGCGGTTATTAGCGACGTAGTCCAGGAGCTCGTGAAGGGCAAGTCTCTTGATTTCCTTCGATTTCATATCGGCCGCGGCATCGTTAAAGTCGAATATTACATTACATTGTTCCAGTTTTTGTAAGAATAGATCCTGTCTTCGAGCGGGTGGTACCTCTGAAACAAAGACGTTAGTACGAAACTATAGCTGAATTACGTCATGAGGATAGTGTACCGTGGAATCCGTGTAGCTTCTCCAGCTCTCGTTTCTCGGAAACGTCAAAGCGGGAAGAATGCTGTCTCTTCGGCGTCTTGACGCCTTCCGGGAATGTGACGTCTTTCGGAGTGGTCTGTAGTCCTGGGAACACAACCTTGGAGCCGGCCTTTGGAGGTTGTAGGTCACCCGGCATGGTTTCCGCAGCGCCAGGCGGAGGTGGATGCTATATAAAGAACGAGTGATTCCGATATGTTAACGACCGATAATTTCCATTTCGAATACGGTAGAGAGTGGATGGGGTTTGTTAAACTCACAGGAGCCGTACTAGGGCTGATAACCAGCTGTGGCGTGAGTATCCTGCCAGACATTGGCGACGCATTCTGTTGGTTGTGCGACCCCAGCGAAGAGGTTGACGAGTTGGCGGACCCCACTAGGGAGCTACCGGCGGATGAGCCTACATTTGGAGCGGGAGGTAAAGAATTCGAGGCGAGGACGCTCTTCTCGGACTTCTTCTCAGCCTTTTCTTCCTTCTTTGAAGGAGAATCGGTGCCTGAATTGTCCTTCTTCTTCGATGAACCACTCTTTCCATCTCTGGTCCGGGATAGCTATAAGAAAGAAAAGAAAAAATCGAGCGCGGGAGTGACGCGCGCCACAGAGAGAACAAAGTTAGTCAGTTGCTCAAGTTAAGCTCTGAGACAGGTAAAAACGCCATTTTCTCCCCTCAGCTGGGGTAATGGAGAAGACGAGGCCCGTGCATGTTTCCTTTTTTTTTTTTTTTTTTTTGCAGTCACGAACGGCAAGGGGGGGAAAAACAGGAAGCAGCTGAGGGCGACGGATTGGAAAAAACGCGACAGTAAACGTTGGACTGGAAAATGGTGGCGCTTACCTTTGCCCTGAATCCCTTCATGTTAATCATCTGTAGCCGTTAACGTGTATCGAAGCGAGTTATATTGTACGGGATTGCCCAAAGGGGGGTAAAGTAGTAGTAGGACCGGGAGGGAAGAGACGGTAACGGGAAACGGGGTCAACCGAGGGAAGAATGGCGTGGAGAGGTTTGAGTTAAAGTCGTCGGAAGGAGCGTAAATCGGTGTGACGGTGTTTCCGAAAGGGGGGGAGGAGGAGGAGTGTCTCCCGAGGAGGATTTTCGCTGTTTGAGGTGGAGAGGTAGGACGACTTGTTGGAGGGAGATGCGAGCGGCTACCAGAGTAGAGGGAATTCTCCCAATTGAACGGAGACCTCCCCTTTGGTTGACGAGAACGGGAGCTAGAGCTGGGCGTGGAAAGATTTGGGGATATTAGGTCCTGCCCGAAGATGAATGGGAGATAGATCCGATAGGATGAGAGAGAGAGAAGGTAGGAGAGGGAAGCCAATGGGAGAGAGAGAAAGGTGGAGATGAGAAAGAAGAGCGAGAGAGAGAGAGAGGTGACGATGAAGGAGAAGGTGGTGGTGGTGGTGGTGGTAGTAGTGGTATTGTTGATGGATGGTAGTAGAGAGTATCAGATTGTGATAGATATTAATATTGTATTGTATGGGATGGGACGGTGATGCCTGCGGAGAGGGAGAACGCCAACAGAACAGGCGAAGGAGGCCTCAACCGAGTTAAGGGAAGGAGAGCTACCCTACTTCCTCACTTGCTTAGCTACTCTGACAGGCAGGCACACGCACACAGGCAGGCAGGCAGGCAGGCAGGTAGGCAGGCACTCGGCTCGCCTCAGTCGGTCAGCTCGGTCGGTCGGTCGGTCGGTCGTCCGTTTTGGTTGGTTGCGGGGAGACCACAGCGAGAGAGCAGAGCAGCACGTACACCTCACCTCGTCTCCGGGAAATCGAACGATTTAGCTACCTTGACGAGCTGCTAGCTGCTGCTATTTGTTATCGTCAACAACGACCTCGAACAAAAATAACACCCAGCTGCAGCACAGCCAGCAAGGCATGCAAGTATCAGACTCGATAATAATCAGAGACGATGGTAGATATCGATCTCTCGAGTTGAACAGCCGATTGAAGGTGTGTATTAGCGGTGGTGATGGTGATGATGATGGTGATGTCGATATGGTGATGGTGATGATGTTGGTTGTACGAACTAATTGTTAGTAGTAGCTTGAATTGAAGAACAAGATTAATTGAACAGGTACAAGAAGAAGAACAAGAAGAAGAAGAAGAAGAAGAAGAAAGACGAGAGAAGGTTCGGTGTAGCAGAGTCCCTGTCGTCGTCGTGAATATATTAAATAGAATATATTAAATGACAACCATCAAAGCGAATCCTCGTCGACATGAAGTATTTGCAAGTGATATAACTCAGGCTCAGATCAGTTTCAGGGGCCACGATCACTCATTCTGTATTCATTACGTCTCACAATAAACAGTCAATAATATATTATAGCTGATATATCAAATATAAATATACTTAATTAGAATTGTTATATGCATGCTGGTCCCGCGTTTGATGGGCCTGGCAAACACGGGAAGCAACCAATCCAACAACCCCAGTCGACCACTGCAGTTGACCGATAATATAAATATATTCTTCTCGAATCAACTTGCCTGCCTTTGTTCTTCTTTCTAGCAGATTCGCTGCCAATACGATAGTGCACATTATTCTTCCATAGCAGCCGCAGTCACTCTACAAACCAAGCTAGAAAACTTGTACTTATACATGTACATGCATCGCAGTTCGATGCCTGAATCTAAAACCCTGTATATAAATACTTAAGTATATATTCTCATTCAATAAATTTCAATCAAATTACAGAGCTTCCACTACGACCAGAAACTGGCGTCTACCTAGCTCAGACCGATCAAAAGTCAATTGATCAAGTGCTAACAAATCCGTCTCGATATTCTCGACGAACTACATACAAAAAAGAAGAAGAAGAAAGAAAGTATAACCAACAAGAAAGAAAGAAAGAAAGAAAAAAAAGAAAGGTCGCATGCAAAAAGACAATTAATGCCCAACCACTATAAATTTATTTATTCAAAAAAAAAAAGTACCACAAAAACGAAACCGAATCGTAGAAAAGTCAACCCCCCTCATTCTCTACTCATCAGCAATCGCCGAAAACTTCTCCAAAATAGCCTGATACAACTTCTCATACTTTTGCGTCACAACATCCTCCCCATCATCCGGAATCTCAAACTTCATACTCCTCAACGAATGCTGCAAATCCCCAGTCAACTCCCGAATCTTATTCCACGCTACCCCACTCTGAATCGCCTTTTGCGCCTCATCGTGGAATCCCAACATGTTCTTCATCATCCAATTGCTCTTCCACAACGGACAGTACTGGTCGTACTTTGAATATCCGTTCTGCTGCAAAAAGTCCTCCTTCACCATCCCTGCCACGTACAACGTCACTTTATCGTTATCCGCCAGCGATTGCGCTCCCACCAGCTGCACCACCTGTTCGAGATCTTCGGATGACGATAGCAGTTTCTTGATCTCGTCGCGGTATCGTGGGAACTCCGGGTACTCTTTCTGATAAAACTTGTCCAGCGCGGTGAGGTACTTGCTGTAGCTTATACCAGTATTGACCGATGGGAAATCTATACCCCATTATATATATAAAACATTAGCACAAAAAACTCGTCGAAGAAGTTAGTATGGTAACTTGAACGAGTGAACGTACGCTTCCTTTGCGCCAAACGCTTATCCAACCCCCAAAACACCTGCACGATACCCAACGTAGACGACGTGACCGGATCCGAAAAGTCACCTCCGGGAGGACTGACCGCAGCCACGATGGAAACCGACCCGTTTCTCCCGGGACTCCCCAAACACTTGACCTTACCCGCTCTCTCGTAAAAGCTAGCCAACTTGGCACCAAGGTAAGCCGGGAAACCCTGATCGGCGGGCATCTCTCCCAACCGACCGGAAATCTCACGGAGCGCCTCGGCCCATCGCGAAGACGAATCTGCAATCATAGCCATATCCTTACCCTGATCTCGGAAATACTCCGCGAGCGTGATACCAGTATAAATCGATGCCTCACGTGCGGCCACCGGCATGTTGGAAGTATTCGCCACCAAAGTCGTACGCTTCATAATCTGCTCCTTCCTTCCCTTAATCTCGATCGATAGCGCCGGGAAATCCTTCAACACCTCTGCCATCTCGTTCCCGCGCTCACCACAACCAACGTAGATGATACCATCCGTGTTTGAAAACTTGCTCAACGACTGACTGATCACGGTCTTCCCGCAGCCGAAAGCACCGGGGATACAAGTCGTACCACCCTGCACGGAGGGGAACAGCGCGTCCAACACTCTCTGTCCCGTGAAGAGCGGGTAATCCGCCGACAACCTCTCCGCGACAGGACGAGGGACACGAACAGGCCAGGTGTGCATCATGGTGTAACTATGCTTCTTCCCGTCGAACTCCACTTCCAAAACCTTATCGTCGACAGTGTAATTTCCCTTCTCGGCGATGAAAGTGATGGTACCCCTCGCCCGCGGCGGGAGGAGAATATTGTGGTCGTTCATGAGAGAGTTTTCAAAAACGGTGGCGTAAATGTCGCCGCCGGTGATATGGTCGCCGACCTTCTTATCGGAAGACGGGGTGAATTCCCATTCTTTGTGGCGGTCCAGGGCGTTAATGTCCATACCGCGGGGGATGTAGATTCCGTTGGATTCACGCTGGATGTCCTTCAACGGACGTTGAATACCGTCGTAAATGTTCTCCATCAAACCCGGGCCGAGTTCGACGGATAAGGGTTTACCGGTTCGCAAGACGGGGTCGCCGACAGTCACACCCGCTTAACATTTTCATAAAACATAATTTATAAAATATCAGCAAAAAAAAATCTCCTGTATAGTGAAAGGCTTATAGAAAGATCATGTAAAAATACCGGTCTCCTCGTAAACTTGAATGGTAGCTTTATCCGCTTCTAGCCTGATAACTTCTCCCATAAGAAGATCGTGTCCCACTCGAACCTATATAAAAACCCCCCCAAGCCATAATATTAGCACACCATATACACACCAGCCGGAATGAAGAATATCTTGTATATAAACATCCAACGTGAAAACATATAGGGAAAGAGCTCCGGGAGTGGAAAATAGAAAAAAAAAAACACCTACAAGCTCGTACATCATACACCCGATCATATTCTCCGCGACGATAACCGGACTACATCACCACCATCATCAGCACACCCTCTTCATTAGCAAAGCTAGCCAGCCAGCCATATATATATATATATAACGCAGGGAAAGAGGAAGGGAGGAAATATGGATAGTACCCAGAAACAGAGTAAACCGAACCTATACACCCCCACCAAAGAGCAGAACAGTCCACATTAGCCCACTCCGCCCTTTCAAACAAACAGCATCATCAACATGAAGATAGAATATAATATTAAAACATACCATACTGGTCCTCCGAAGCTTCTGTATCCCGTTTCTTAGACTATACACACACACAAGCACATCCTCGTTAGCCATCCATCCTCTTCCTCCTACAAAGTCAGTCGTGCGAACTCAAAAGACGGTAGAAAAATACCATTTTGAAAAAGAACGTGACGGGTGCTGGTTGATCGGATATATAAACTGCCCGCCCGTGGATTCGAGATGGTATCGGTAGTGTATGTATGGTCGTATGTATGTATGTATGTATGTATGTATGGTGGTGGTGGGGGAATGGCAGTCGTAACCAAGTAAGTACTAAAGTAAGGCAACCAACCAGTCTGTATCGATACGAAATGGAGCGAAAGAGAGCCAAGCAACCGAGTTGAAACAAACGTCACCTTTGGAAATTCGCCGCGGGTTTCCCACGGCCCTTTCGTTCGCGTAGGTCCCCCCAACCGTTACAACGCACAACGCCCCCCCCTCCCCTGCCGATATATACCATCACGGTTTTGGTTACGAGACCGATATACCATATATATATTCGAACTAATATTACTTACTTAAGTATTTACTTTATACATAGTAGTAATCCTTACGACAGGTCTCTCGAGCTCAATCGATACCAGCTAATAACCAATTGCATAATTTAGGGAAAAAAAAAGTCGACGACATGTACATAAAGTTAATCATATTTTATATTCTTATACTAGAGACTTCGTAGAAATATTTACTTACTAATATATAATATAATACCCACAAGGTGGTTAGATCGATCAATACAAACGGCATAGTCAACAAAAACACCCTCCCATCCCAAGCCGAATATATATATAATAAACTGGAACACCAATTTCCCCAGAAAATAACAGAGAAGACAAAAAAAAAGCAGCAATCATAAGACGGAAAAATGTGGAAGGAAAAACCCATGATACCAAACAATAGTAGTAGGCGCTATCCCCATCCCTCCCTAGCCTCCTTACCCCCAAAAGAGCAAACGTAAGTATTATTGACTTGTCGTCATGGCTTCATTCAACGGTAGTTATCTTCTGAGCATGAAGAGGAGGAGTACAAGGATCCAAAAAAAGGCTTCATCACATAAAAAATCGCGGTACGTTACGTAACGCAAGGAAGCCTTTTCAATATCATTCATCAATCATTTCGTCGAAAATCTCTTCCCGCTCCTTGCCCTTCAGCGAGTCGTTCGCAACAGACCAGCTAACCAAAATAATCAGTCTCAGATATCACTCATACGATAGGGGAGAGAGAGGGAAAAAAAAAAAAAAAACTCACATCCGAACAACCTTATCATCTCCAGCAGATGCAAACATTTGCGGATTCGCCGGATTCCACGCCACGCAGTTCACCGTACCTTCGTGTCCCGCCAAACTCTCCATGAGCAACCCATTCTCCTTATGCCAAACATAGATCATACAATCTATTCCAGCCACCCAAAAAAAGTCAGCCATCAACCATTCAAAAAAAAGTTAACAAGCATGTAGGTTCTCACCTTCACTCCCGCTAACCACGAAATTCTCATCCGCACCCCCAAAACAACTCTTAATCACAAACTTCCCCTGCTTGTGTCCCTTAAATGTTCTCACCTCCTCGTGCAGCTCCAAATCCACCATCTGAATCTGTTCGCTCCCGTACCCCATATTCACAATCGCGTAACGCGAATCCTTTGTCACAGAGATACTGGTGAGAGGAGCCTTCATCATTAACACGCAATACTCCTCCTTCTTCGGTGATACCAGGTCGTAAATGTGGATCTTTTGCTCGGTGCAGATCGCGATCAGGCGGGTCCCATCCGGGGTGATTACTATGTCGTATATCCGGCTTCCCGACCATTGGTGCAAATCTTCACCCTGCAAGTTCCACAGCACGATCGATTTGTCAACGCTGCCTGTGGCAAACGTCTTGCCATCAGGCGCCCATGCGCAGCAGGTCACTGGTTCCGTCTGCTTTGAGAGTGTCCGCAGGCATTCACCCGTCTGTTTTCAAAGTCATAGTTAGCATTGAGCAGGAGGGAGGGGGGGAAAGTAAAAGTACTAGCAACAAGCGTACCTTGGTATTCCACAGCTTCGCAGACTTGTCGCTGGAACATGTTACGAGGTATGAATCGTCGGGTGACCAGGATACATAGGCCACACCTTGGGTATGTTCCTTCATGGTACCTATTATCATCCATGTCTAGAGATATCATGTGAGCCACAGGTAAAACCTATCCCAAGCTAGAAGCAGGAAATACATACTCGGACATCATATATCAAGGCCGTCGAATCCTTCGAGCCAGTTGCCAGCCGGGTACCGTCGTGAGAAAACGCCACGGTCCAGACTTCATTCGTATGATCCTCGAGCACCATGATTGTCTGAGATGGAAACTGGCTTCTGTCGCATTTATGGTCGGTATACAAGCTTGGAGAGTTATCGGTGTTGTGGTACAAGCAATTCGAAATTTGATTCGCCTTGACTTGATGTAGTAGTGTCGCCAATCGATGTTCGGGTATGATTACGGACGGTGATATCGCGCTCGATAAACTATTGAGAAGCTGCTTTCGTGACGATCCATTCGCTCCATCCCAACCAGCGCGTACGAGTAGATCCTCCGGTGATAACATCATCAAGCTATAGTTGTTAGTGTATTTCAGGACGACACCAGGATAAAATATTGTTGCCCACCTTGACAAGAAGTGTAGCTGGTCAATGTTATGATCCAGAGGGGTGAGTTCCGTCCGTAGCACCTGTAAAGCTCGGCCAAGTTGTTTGCTCTCCAATAACTCGAGGTATTTTTGCTGTCGTAGCTCGAATAGTAAAGCCTATGACCAGTGTTAGCATATTATTATTGAAAGGCAAATGATTCGAGGAGGAAGAAGACGTACATTCTTGTCCGCATCACCGTGTAACTCCAAAACGTCAAGCAAAGCCTCCACTTTGTTCCACTGTCCGTTCTCAACAGCGTCCCGAAACCGGGTCGCTTCATTTGATTCTAATGGAAAGCTCGATTCCTCTTCCAACTGCTGTGCCGAATCATGATACCCGAGATCGTATAAACTCTGTATGATCAACCTCGTGACCTCTTCTCTATCGTGTCCAAAATAATCCGGCGCGAAGTGGCCGTTATTGAACCCCGCATCCCCGTTCCTCGCCTTCATCTTCCCATTCCTCCGGCTGGTAGCTGCTCCGTTCGTTGCTGTGCCGTTGGACGGCAGACCGGACGACGCCCCATTGGTCGAACTGTTGGTATTAACAAACTTGTCCGACTCATCCTCAAATCTCATCTTGCCGTGGTTGATGGCACTGTCCGCTTCTTCCCCGAGCAGCTGGTTCCGGAGTAGAGATGAGGCGGAGGGACTTCGAGACCCGACCCTGCGTCTCTTCCGACGGTGCGGCGGTCGAGAACGGGAGGACTCGGAAAGTCGTTGCTGGCTGCTGCTGCGGCCGCTGTAGCTACTGTAGCTGCTCTCCTCTACGACCGATCCTTCTTCGCTTTCGGAGATTCCTATCGGGGTAGTACCTGACGGGCCGAGGGTATTGGTGTCGCTGTCGTCTTCGTCTGCCGAAAGGGAGATAGCTGAGAAAGGGCGTCGGCTCGCCAGGTTTTCTCTCTTTTGGGGGTTGGGGGAGATGAGTCGAGCCAAGTGACTAAACTCCCGCTTCAAGCTTCTCGATTTCGGTATTTATTTTTTATTTTTTCGGGTCGGGGTTGTGGAGGTAAGGTTTTCTACCTTTGTAAGAGGGGGGGCAGGTATTTCGAGGTCGAGAACGTATGGTGGTGTCGTTAATAATTACTAAGTAAATGGCTCGAGATGTGTTTAAAAAAGATAGGAGGGGTGAGAGGTAAGAGAGAACAAGGACGTTCGCTAATTACTCTTTTTGATACTATGGGTCTTGAGATGTTTCCGAAATATGGTGCTGGAAAGAGTATCAGCGGAGTAGTATAGATTGCTGAAACGCGATGCGTATGGCTGGCTTGTTGGTGAGGGACAAGAGGTACAGATCGATGAGTTGTCCGAGTTCTAACTTGACTGGGGAGCGAGCTCTTTTGATGGTAGAGATTCCCGGGTGGTGGATAGCTATAGCAGAAGTTCAACCGCAAATGGGAAGCTAGATATGTTTAGTCAGGTATTAAGTGCCGTCGGGAATCGGGACTGATGTTGAAGAGTTTTGGGTAGGAAAAGGAGGATATCAGGTTGGATAAGGTTGGGATAATGTAACTTAAGAGGTGATTTAGAAACGACGAAAATAAAGCGGATGGGGATTTCAAGCACATGCGAGACGACGAAAGACGACGAAGAACAAGAAGAGGGAACAAGAAAGAGGAGCAGGAGGTCGGTGGATTGATATTGGATAATATTATTATTATAATACTACGGTCAGTGTGAGTTATCCTGACGGTGCCTCTCTCTCTCTCTCTCCCTCTCTCTTCCTCTCTCGGTAATGCTGGTGGGAGCTTGGGACCCCCCTGGCCTGTACAGCACGGCAAGTTGGTCGACAGGGGGGGAGTGATATTATCTTCCCTCTGCGGGTACAATGACGACGACCGAACTCGAAAAACTCGGATTTAAAATGTTGACATATCGACTAGATCTTAATATCCATCAATTTGATATATACTTAAGTATATAGCAGAAGAGTTCCGATCGATCGAAGGATCCGCCAACAGCAGCGAAAAGTTGGGCGGCGGGCGAAACCGTCAAGTAACGATCGAGCACCCCTCTAAGCTAAGCTCAGATCCCTTTCAAGAATATTAATATGTATAATTCAGATCCAAAGCTAGACAAGACCATGTTATAATAGCGAGTCAGGGTTATATCACTCCACGTCGTCTGGAGGAGCAGCCATGGGCGGGGTACCATAGCTAGACGCAAGGGTGGTGTTTTTAAATTACCGTCGGCCAGGCATCATTCTCGCAATTAATAATAAATATATCCAGATATTCGGCATTTTATTATATTACCTATAGACATGCAAACAACGATCGATAATATTATATCAGAAACCAATCCATCAAGCCAGAAAAGCTAACGTGAACGGTATACGGTAGCCTCGAGACTATTTTAACCGGCGAAAAACGGTCCGGATCCGCTGGAACAGGTCTAGACCGACCCTCTTCTTACGAGAGTCGACTGACCTATCACATGATATTTCCAGTAGTGGTGGATTTTGGGCTCACCAACACATCTGTATATCTGCATGCCATTATCATGATAATCCTCGAGACTCATAGAGTCTGCGAATTCATAACCTCAATACTTTACCAGACCCTGGACTAACTTTGCTCAAGCTTAGCTCATAAGGATGGCACTGGTACCGGAGCATATATACATTGAGGATACTCAAGTTCATAACGCTACATTAATATAAGCTCATTTCATATCAAAACATTTGACCTTTTTATTCAATACTACTGTATTACTGAGACTGAGATGGACATGGACCTTGGTGCCGGCCATGGTGAAATTCTAATTTAAGAGACAATAATAATAATAATAATATAATAAACCCACCACCATCATCATCATCATCCATCTCCAAGGCAACATTGTAGACCTTAGCTATGCACGAAGAAAAAGAACGTTTGTGGGTAACAACCAGCTAATAGTCAGTAGTCATAGCATAAGTTGCATTGCTAAGACTAGGCTTAGCAACGAGCATATATATACACCATAGATCCATCCAATGTATTCTCCATCCAAACATCATCAACCTTTCATGTATCTCATTTCCGTCTACTCACATGGTGCGTTCGTTCGCCATATGATCAAACATCTTTTCATCGAAAAAACTTTTACTATTTGAATTTTACCATCTATTACACCCACCAGCTCATTTTTCTCGCTCCAAAACGGTCTCTGAGGTCAGCCCTGTGGCATCATCGCAGCTTTCATCTCATTTCTCTTTTTCTCACATTGAGTTAGCTACAGAGAGTACTTACTTATATGTAGCGAAGCCAGGGGTTGCGAACGAGTTGGTAGACAAGTTCACCTTAAAATCGACACAAATAGCACCCCGATCGGTGTGACTTTGTTCATTTACATTGTCGAAATGACTTTTGCAACGGTTCGTAACGAAGAATGAAATCGCGCACTTGGAACAAGTATGTCTGACCCAAAAAAATTCTCTATTACTAAATCCACTCCAATCTTGTAATGTAATGTAATGTATTGACTAATCTATATACAACAACTATAGAAAGTCACCCCTTAATGCCAGCCCCACTACGGGCATACCTTCCGAATCTTACCGGTCATCGACTACCTAATTGTCACCCATTGAGGGTGACAACTTCCTTACCTATACCTTACCACCTGCGGCATTACCACTCCGGTGCCCCTCCCTCATCGTTGAGGTGAAGCCCACTATTACCATCCCCTTACCAATTTACCTTGAGTCCCTGCGTGATCCGCATAGTGATCCGCATACCCACCATTACCTACATTACCAATATCACCATTGCCCCTGATATTTCTTTTGTTCTATTTCGACTGGGACGTCGAAATAAGTTATCCCCGTATAGTGTTAACCGGGGCACGTGACTTACCCTCTGTTTGCTAAATTTTTTTTCGTTTTTGTAGGTCCGAACCCAATTACTTGGGGAGCGGTTTCACTGGCCTTATTCTTTTTATTATTGGGTTTCTGGGTTTTTACAATTGGGTTATCAGTTTTGGATTTGGATTTGGATTCTTTTCTTTCTTTCTTCTTCATCCTGTATCGTTAGTATCACTGAATATACAAGATCACAACTTCACATCCGCCCCCATACAATTACGAGCGTTGATTGTTTTGGGTTTCATTGGTGCGGTTTGTCTTGTTGTGTGAATGATTTCGAGGCTAAATTCCGCGTTAGGTCCACCATCTCGAACCAGCAATTGGCCGAATTGAATGTAGAGAGAAAGCACAGGAAGCAGAAGAACAATTGGAAAGGAAAATGAAGCATGAAGAAGAAAAATTAAGGATACGAGAGAGAATTGATAAAATGGAAAAACAAGAAAATATCTTGGCTGATGCTAGCCTCGAGACCAGGCGGAAAGGAATTGTCTCGTGAACCAGCCGCGCAGCACTAAGGAGGGAAGGCCAGAGCCTTCCTCGACACAGTTGTTATTGATTTTACAACAAAAAAACGATGCGAGCTTGCATTGAAGGAATTGGACAGCTGTATTGAAAAGGTATTGTCCAAACAAAAAGTGTCGATTCAAAGGCAAACAGGTATCTTGGGATCAATTTCGATTCAGCAAACCTTAGTTCTGAGGCGCAGAGCATCAGCAAGGTCAATCAATTTCACCGCCAATATATGCGGACCTGTCACAGCGGAGAGTACATGAAAATTCTTTGTAATTAAAGGTTTATAATGGACTCGTACCCAGACGTCGCAGAGGGCGGAGTCCAATACCCTTTGTGTGGCTGCTGAAGTGTCAATACAAGACTCCCCTACTTTACAATATCAAAACATTCGCATACTTTTCCTCTATTAAAATAGCAAGAAGTCTTTTAAGAGGCTCCAAACGTATAACCGATTCTATTTTCGGATGCGAAAATTTGAAAAAGCACAGCAATCATTATCTTACAATTCTAGCTCCGTATATTCTATATACCCGCGGAAAGAAGGATATCCAGTTTCTAGAGTTAGTATGGTATAGAAAGACTAACTTGAAAGAACCTTTAGCAAATTCTAGGATCTATTCGTATGTAAATCCATACTTTACTACAACAGATTATTTACGAAACAAGATAGTTCGAGTTGATACGGATATCCATTAGAGATCTTGCAGATATCGCCTTCAGAATGAGAATGCAAGTTCTCCAAGAAGGTTATTGTTCTTTTACATCGGACAATATATGAACCCAGATCCATAAAACCGAGTTAGATTGTGAAATGGAGTAGGTTACTCCACTTTTGGAGCCAGTACTATCCGTATTTAATTGAAGTACTAGTTCTTTTGCGATGGATTCCCGGAACCACACCCAAGACGAGATCAAAATTTTGATTCATTTCGAATATTTCTCTTTAACGACGGTTGCGGATATATACATCTCTCAATGAATAATTCTAGCTCAACCAAAGAAATCAATCCCCCCAGCTGGTCTCTCATGAGTAAGCCATGGATCCATCACAAGCTTACCCCAGCATGTTTTAAGCTGCGAAAATAAGTTTGAATTCAAGCAGATTGCCCCGTAAGAGTCCCTGTCGCTCTCAGTCGTCCCTCCGATGTCTACGAGTTGGTTACCTACTACTACCAGGCCTCTTCGGCGTAAATCGATTGACCGCTTCAAATGCGCGGGTGTTGTTGGACCGGAATGTCGTACTGGATGTTGTCTTGTGATCAAGGGATTGCTAGAATCGTAGATGACCCACCAATCGGTTGCTGTCTCCGAGTCACCAGCGATAATTCTTGTTACGGGAGAGCCGGGTCGAGTGAGGATCGGGTATTCAACCTATTTGAATATATATATGCATTAATATAAAACACTCTGACTCTAATCTCAACATGCAGAAGAAAGATTTTGCAGGAATCAGAACATGTCACTTGCCTCGCCCCAAATTCCTTCCATAACAATGTTCCTAGGATTGTCCGTCAAGACGAATACATCTCCAGTAGCTTGGTTTGCAAATTCCGCAGACATCCCTCGGAAGTAGTCATCCTGTGCTGGTGTACCCGCAATGTCCCGTAACCATCCTAATAGGATCAACCAGTTTAATTTTCAACTCGACGCAAGAAAATAGTTGAATTGTATTACTCACCGCTTGGATTATCTATACCGTAAAAATCATAGTAATCTGCTGAATCCCCGTCTACTTCTGGCGATGGCCAACCTTGCTTTACGATTATATTTCACGTGTGAGCCTCATTTCCCAGATTCTCAAAACAATATTCTATTCCGGACGAATTCGAACTTACCCAAATTGTTTGCAATCCAAACATCCTCGCCGCAAGATTTGCTGCGTACGAGAGACCTTCCATGCCTCGTGACCAATTGAGACGTCGAGTGTAAAAGAGCTGACGACCAGCTCTATAGAAACTGGCAAAACGAAGCGCGTAATAAAAGAGCTCGGGACCAATCTCGTGAGCCTGAAGAGCAGGTTTATCGAGACTCCTCGGTGTTTTCTGAGATGGCAAATAACAAACAGCAAGCGGTATGTACTCGGCCAGAGGGCAGACAAACTCTCCCTTTGACGGCTGGGTGGGTTTCACGCAAGATATCTTTTGGCTAGCACCATCGCATTGGATGTATCCTATAACGGTACCCTCTTTGTCACCCGTCCATTTAGACCCAGTGTCGATTCCGGTAAAACTGCAATCCGACCCGAAGATGTTGAATTTACGAGAACTAGACTTTGGGGGCCCCTTGGCAGGTTTAACATTAGGTCCTCCCCCGGTACTCGGGCCTGCAGGGCTGTCCTCTGTTAGGGCCGGCGGATTCGAGTTGGTCGTTATAGCATTACAGTCAAGAGAGTCCGAGGGTCTGATTCCATAGTACTCGTAGGTATAGTAATTGGGAATATCTTGGCCGACTCCTGGGCCTTGGTAAAACTGTGGAATCGATCGTACCGCTGATATTAATACCAGCGCATTCCCATCTCCCGGTGCCGTAGACCCTTGATGATATGACAGTTTAGTTGGTGTGTTCTGAACCGTTTAGACTGGGATCTCTCACCGTCTTGAAATGTGACCGCTTTTGATACGCCAATAATTCCTCCTTCTAATCCACTTCCAATATCTGGATCGGCGCCGTTGCTATTGGCGACTGGGACGACAAACGCTAGGACAGACGAGGCGAATCCGTTTTTATTGTCTAAGGCTTGTGCGTTATAGCCGCTGCTAGTCTCTATCATCACTTGCGCTCCTACAACACGATAGCTATGTTAGTACTAGGAAAGGAACACGTTCAAGGACTTGGTACTTTAAAGGGAAGGGGATATCGATCGTAGACGCTATTAAATAGGGCGAGATCGATATTGAGCACTTACCAATGGTAATAAGATTGTATATGACTGTTCTGTAGACACTGTAATCATCAATCTCAGCAAGAACTGTCTGACATTTGTCCGATGCGAGACAGCTCTGGTCGTAATTCTGGAACCAAGAATAAAGCCCCGCCCCGTAGATTGTGATCTCATCCGAACCGAGAATACGCAAGGCCCACGACATGGAACACTCAGGATTCGATGATACACAATTACTGAAAGCAGGGTCGTAAGAGAAATCTTGAGCTGCTCTCTTCGCGAGCTTGCGCTCGGGAACAGTGTCATATACATCATCTATGAATGATCTGTCGAATAAGCCGCGCTTAAATTTGTTTTGGGCTGGCTCGTGTGTGACATTCAGAATTGGAGCTGGCGCTGGTGGTGCGCTGCCCTGGAAGTATGGGGATTCTGTTTGAATCATGCCGAGGAAGATGTTTTTGCTGTTTTGAATCTGGTATTGGTATAGCACGTTGTGCTCTGAGGCAGAACCGTACAGCCAGGTTGGGCCCTGAGAGTTTATGACAATGCCTCTCCCAGTGTATATATCTATTTGCGTTTGGTCCGGTCCGCTGTCCACTATAAAGTTGTTAGCGAAGTTTGAAAAAAAAAAAAAAGGATTATAAAAGTATTCGCCTTACTGTCGTGATCTGCTGTCCAAGCCCACATGTTTTCAAAGTAGCCGTCCCCTTGAATGTAGATATGTGTAGATGCAGCTATCGGCAGAACAATGTTTCGTCAGCGTAACTCTTAGTTTATTCTTCTATAGAACTCAAAGTACCACTATTGTGTATACTTGGTTGCAATATCATTGAATCTAGATCTTACCTATGCATTTTGGATTGACCGTGCCTGTCAGCTTCGGGCACTGGGCCACCTGGAGATTTGTTCCCACAGCGCCTCCTACTCTAAAGTGACAGTCCCAAAGTGCTGCACTGCCTTTTGCCTTCGCACCAATATTCCATTGCATGAGTATCGCACCAGCAGTTGCCCCTCTAAATTTTCACGTTTAGTGATCCTCAAAATCAAAAAGAAATTTCAACTACACTCTAATAGAGCTAGGCAAATACTAACTTTGTGGTGAATAAGAGATCCTGCATCTCTACTACACCCTTATCACCAGGATTGCCGACTTGGACCATGACTTGAGGGTTGTCCACATCCGAAAACTTCGGACCACGTGCCATAATCTGTGGCCATATCTCACCAACAATCTTAGTCCCAGGCTTGACTACAATTGTGTCTGTCACTATGTAAGTACCATAAGGAATCCAGAGTATCTATAGTAGTAATCAAGTCAGCAAAATTTCAAAGAGCGATTGTATGTCACCTAAATTGGCGAGGTGTTCTCACCTTGCCACTTCCAGCCATGGAGGACAATGCTGATTTTATAGCGGCAGTGTCATCCGTTGACCCATCACCCTTCGCCCCAAAAGTGCGAATACTAGTGAAGCTACCGGCATCGGTTGTTTCGTATTGCGGTTTCGATCTTTGAAACCAACCAGAAGTTCCTTGGAGATCGGAAGGATAAGCCCATGTCACAGGGGTAACTCCCGTTCCTTGGGACTTCCCCTTGCCATCGCCTGTTTGATGTGAAGAGTCGTAGATGACACCTATAGTTGAATTAATTCGAATTAGTGTCTGTAACCTTGATCTCATTTATGAACTGTGTAATTTACCTGAAGCCCATACACCGCTATTACCAAGGTCAGATGAGCCGGCTAACAGAGTTTTACCATTATTTGACACACCGACACTGACTCCCTTGAACTGAACGTTCTCAAGCATAATGGAAGTAGCATTCGCGCCGGTTACTGTCAGGAGTACACCAGTCGGGGTGTTCGAGATGGTGGAGTCGATTATTGTCAGCGATCCAGTTCCTTGGCCTTGCTGCGCATCAGCTCCCCCTGACCCGCCTGTAGCATTGATACCGACTTTGCAATTATCAATAGTAAAGCCTTTCAATGTGAACGCCCAGTCCCAAAGCATTTGGACAGCATTTTTGCATCCACTGAAAGAAAAGTTCCGGACAGTAAATTGCTGGTTACCAAAAATGGCACCAACAGCCCCGCCGACAAAATTAACGTCCGACATGAAACCACCCGATCCATTTTCCATAAAGATGCCTATACCTGGATTAGGTCAAGAAAGAAAAAGATTTATCCGATTATACAACTCACCAACATGGGTAGTTGCACTGCCAGCGTGCATTTTGATTGTGATCGCTTGTAGGGAGGTAGCTTGCGCAACTTGCCAATGAATACCGGCTGGTGCATAGTCTTGGCCGGCGAAGGAATTCGGTACACTCGTCATATCGAGGACAAAATTTCGGATTTGTCTAAAAAAGTTGTTTTGGTTGATATACCTATTTTCAGCACCAGCGGGCGTGTTAGAATTCTAGAGGTCATTCAAAATACCCAAAACAATTAAAACTTCTAGAAATGGGAGTTTCAGGATTTACTATGTGAAATAGATATAACTTACCATTCATTTCCGCCAGCTTGTGGAATATAATAGTCACTCGAGATCAAACCAAGCCCGATAAATGACTTGGCTCCCTTGATGGTTGGAGGACTAGCAGCCTAAGCTTTTGTTAGCTCCGAATTCTTAATCGTCTTGGTGGTAAACCTACATTGCCGATCATTTGCGTATAGTAGTAGGCCTCAAGAGGGGCAGATATGAGATATGTCCCGGCAGGAAAGTAAACGATAGCGGGCGTAGTCGAGCTAGCTCCTGTAAGACGATTAGCTGGGCCCTTGTATACATGATGATAAAGAGCGGATGTGAAAAATTAGTCCAACATACCGCAATTCGCGCCGCAGCGATTGCCCGAGCTGATTGCTTTATTTATAGCCGCAGTATCATCGGTTTTACCATCTCCAACAGCTCCGTAGTCCTTGACATTGCGGAAGACCTGTGATTTCCTTGAGCATAAATTGCATATCTCCAGAGTATATATTCCAAACTGAAAGAAGACTTACCGAGTAGCCAGAGCTTCCTCCAAGAGCAACAGCACCATGAGTGACACCTTCCATCCAGAAACTTGCTGCACGCTTTTCCTTGATCTTGTGGACCGGAGTCTTCCTAGCTTCATACTCAGCTACTATGGTAGCTGCTAATCGAACGCTCTCAACTGCATTCGGTCCTTGCCGAGTATTCGAGCCTTGAAATTTGCTACCTCTGGCGACATTGTGATATCTGGCAGCATTAAACTTGCTTTGCTCAAGCTGTGCTTTTTGAACAATAGCATACGCTTCGTCTATTTGCATAGATGTCTTTGAAGAGGAATTGAAATCTCTCCCCTCTAGGATGTAACGCGAATGCGCCCAAACATCATCTTTCTTTGAACTTCTATGCGGGACATCGTCGTATGCGGGCGAGGCCGAGGCACCAGCGATAGAGAAGATTGCCAGAAGGGCGATTAGGTGCACAAGAATTTTACCCATGGTAAACCGATTGCCATTGAGCGCATAACTAAGCTCATGGACTGCTCCGTATTTCTTTGTCTTCGATCTTATATTTAAATTCGAATGGGCATAGAGAGCAAGAGCTAGCTATTGACAGGCATTCGAGCTTTCCATTCTTTGTATAGGAGTCGCGGCTCTAGAATGTGCCGTCTGACAATGATACATGATCCAGGCAACTGCGAATTCGACATGCCGACTCCCTTGGTGTGTCCTTCGAACCATGCATAGCGGGAGGGATGTCTCAAGCCTCGAACCCAGGCGAAATCCCGGGGGCTTGCAGATTGCTCCACCCAGTCTGCAGGGGTTCCGATCAGCGAAATCCCATCCGTCCGTGATATCCATACAAGCTAGCTCGTGCGAAAACGAGCGCCCTGCGAACAATAGGTAAAAAGTAACCTATTATAACGCTACTAAGCTTACTATAAAGTCCCCGTATAATTCTTTTAAAGTAGTTGTCAAATTACGTACACTCGACTTGTCACAAGATGACTGTTCCTGTAAGTGTAACATATGTTAACATCTGTAAAAGCGTTGCAGAATGAAAATGACATCAGCGTGCATCGGACTTGTAATTTCGGCCCCGAGCTGGCGCTAATCGGACTTAACTCAAGTATATCTAAGAATGTTTGACTAACCACCTTCCAGATCAATATATGATAATATATTTGAAGCGTCAGGGTTGATAAGATTATAGTACCTTTCAGCGCTACATTGGTTATAACTGGTTCAAAATACGACCAAACCATGGTGGGGGGGAGGCTAAGCCCTTGTACAATTGTTCTGCAGGTACCTTCATAAGTCTCTAGCTACTGTATTATATCGCTGAGGGATTTAATAGAATATGACAATAATGTTTGAGTTCGTCATCTATGTGTCGACATCTACCGAGCTCATAACCCATGCATGCACGTGTGTGTTGCTGCGGAAATTGCTATTATGGCGTTTTCCCGACGCACGAGCTCGAGTCGAGTCAGGATTCCGAATTCCGAAGAGCACCGGGATATAAGATTTATGCAAGCGCTGAGCCTCAAGGTCGATGTCGCGATTGGACCGCGCAATTGAGACGGCTGACAATATAGACTAGTACAATATTGTATTGTACGAATATAAATAAACTTTTTCTCATAATATTTTACGATATAGCGCCGTACGAATATTCAACTGCCGTCTACCCCTCTCTTGCAGATGTCGATCCTATGCAAGGGCTTAAGGGTGCGGGAAGGTTTTCATTATTGTACATAGCGTACATTGCAAGGATGATGTTCTTCCCCTTTCCGACCCAAAAAGCTTTTCAAGGCTTGTCCATGCGAACTCGAGTCTACAGTCATCCGGCACCGCAAATCGGAACGTACTTCTTCTTTCACCATTCATTGTTTTCAAATTACATGCATGGATGAACCCTAGTAGATAGGGTTACCGATCGACAGTATTGTTCGACAATCATTCGACAATACCCGGATAGGTACATACCATTACCTCTCGCGAGATCCTTGAGCATATACACATGGTTGCGACGGCAGACGAAATATCTTCTGATGTTGTTATTAGGCTCCCATCTTGAATATATTATTTTACTACAAGGATCCTCTCAGAAACATCTCCCTTTCGGCAATTCTAATATTCGGCCGAAACTTTTCGAATGAAAAATTGAGAGAAGTTATGCACAATCATGGTCATGATCATGTAACGTGGGGCATCGTCGACATGCCGACAGGATTATACCATGCTGAATTTTTTTTTTTCGGATCCACCGAGGCGCTTTTCGGCGAACTGCTAATGGAAGGTGGATAAGCACAGACTTCCGGTATGGTTTAAAATCTTCGGAAGGACGGCTAGTCAAGGAATAAGAAATGATAATATCTTACGGACAAGGCTTGCTATAACCCCCCCTCCCTCGAGACTACGATAACCTAGCCTCCTACAATAGCCTATGCCAACATCGCCTCCTTCCCTTACTCAGAATATTGCTAGTCTTAAATTCGATATATATAGCTAGCAGTCATAGTTTCTCCAGTCCAACGTATCTCTATCATGTTATCAAGGCTGGTGTCCCAAATCATCAGTGGATTGAAATTGCAAAGATGAAGCTACCCAGCGTATCTGCTCCTTCATTCGCTGTACTGCTCTTGTCCTTCTTCTCCATTTACCTGAAGCAGGTTTTGTCCTCATCCTTTGCTCAGAATGAGGAATTCGGCCACATAGAGCGACGTCAGTCAAGTGGCCCGTCTCTCCTAGATACCTTTCGCACTCAGCTGTGCGCTCGGTGGTATTCACCGGACACCAACTCAACATGTGCTTCGGTCCTTAAGCAATTCAACATAACCCTTGATGACTTTGCGGCTTTGAATCCTGCCAATGGACTCTTCGTAAATGGCACGGATTGCTATGGATTCAGAACTACCAATGTTGTATATTGCATAGCCAATGGTGAGGTCCATAATCATAATCCCTTTGTGCAATAACTTGCCGATAATTATAGTTTTACGGACTAACATGGCGATCAATCTTCAAAATAGCCACTGCGCCACCGATATCACAGGACGGCTTTTGCGGTCCAAATATAAACGGTACTGTTTGCCCTGGATCGCAATTCGGTCCATGTTGCAATGCAGCAGGAAAGTGAGTTAGAGAATCCCTCTAAATGGGATTAAAATCTGGTTCAGGACTCAATGGATTGCTAACATATTTGCTGTAGATGCGGTGATGGATAGTAAGTCTATATACTTTAACGATGCGATGCTAAAGCTAACGACTATCGCTTGCTAAGCGATTATTGCGGAATCGGTAACTGTCTCGCTGGAGATTGTTATAACGGTACCGGTTGGAGTCTTGATGGTACATGTGGGTCTCGAGCTTTAGAAGGGAGATGCGGAGGGAAATGGGGCGAATGCTGCAACTATGACAGCAAAACGTAAGCTTATCTCTTCGAAGTTAATCATTATAGCTGTTAGAATACTGACCGAAAAACAAAGTTGTGGTAATGGGACATCTTTCTGTGGTGTTAGCGTTTGCATCCAAGGTGCTTGTGATCTGAATACTACTTCTGCTGCCGTTCGTAAGTTCTGCTTCTTATCAGATAATCCCACGCTAGAGAAAATATGTGTTCGAAGATTCTAACAAGCCTACAGATTCGACGTTCCCCTACTCAGTTATATCCACGACCTCTACCACAACTACCACAACTACGAAAACCACAAAGACTTCCACGAAGAGTGGCAAAACAACCTCCAGTACGAAAGCGACGACGACGAAAGCGACAACAACGACGACAACGACGACACAAACTCTTGATCCATCTCAGTTCCCATCTGCTAGCGGAACCGCACAATGTATATCGTCAGGAAAACCCATTGCGAAACCCACGTCGATTCCAGGTGGATCAACGCTCACAACCGCTGTTAACACCGCTTGCAGCAATCTGATCGGGTCCTCTGGTTCATATTGGATGGAAGTCGGCCTTCCATACGAGACTACAGTCTCTGTCGGCGGCCATGTCACTACGTTCCTTATCCAAATCAAACTTGGTGGTTTCAGCGTGGTAACTTCTCTTTGCACTCAACAGTTCGCATTGATCAATTCGCAGTGCACATCCGGGTCCAAGACATTTGGCGGTTGCTCGTATACTAGCGATTTCAATATGGAAGCATGTATATTTCCTTAATGCATGGATTTGTATCATTTAGAATGAAGAATTCTGTGAATGCAGCACAGGTTAGCTTCTCAAATGACTAAGTTGATTAGAGAAAATAGTCCCTTGTGACTCCTAATTCGTATCCGGGCATTATACCGATTGCTGCCTCTAGGCTGGAGAATGTGTTAGAATGCGTGGAACTTCTATGTGCGAATATAGATCTGACCTTCTTGCTACTTCAAGTGTCTGGCATGAGGTAGTATTTTGGTACGTTAGCCTTGTAAAGCAAGGAATCCTCAGGTGGATAGTTATATCGATAATAAGCGGCTCTTATAATAATATAGTTCTATGCGATCATTGCTTTGCTTAGCGAAATACTCCGAACGGGAGTAGGAAAATCCCTAGTCAATAATTCGGGGTATGAGGGTCAAAAGTGAACAAACTTTGGAAAATTATTTCTACCAATGTGACGCCCTTCAGCCTCCTCAGCACCTAGATGCATCTAAGCTAGGAGATATCTCTCGAGATGGGCGACAGCTCCGCTTCCTTTTTGGCCAAGGCCGGACGGCAAAAGATCTCAGTGAACTTATGAATTTAGAGAGCTTTGAACAGCTGTAGAGTCTCTGTCCATAATAGTATGAACATCGTCGGTGTCTCTGCAATCCCCTCACCACTAAAGGCATTTCTCCGATGTAGTGTAAATGCATGTATACGTCTCTCCTTGCAATTAAAAATAGGGTCGTGACATTTTCAATCAAGACTTATAAAGTGTCTGCCAATGCATTAATGTTCCCTTCGAATTCTAGTTGAAGGTGCCTAGTTGAGTGTTGAGCTCAGAACCTTTTCTCAATGACCGGCAACGGATTGCCTAGAATCTCGTCCGGTAATTAAACCGGTCGGAGTCGACCTTAAGGGAAATTTCCAGTCTTTGAATGAGTACTTGAGTACTTAGATCTCTCACCAAGTTCCTTTTTGCGCCAACTGATGATTTGGGAGTTCGACTCTTCCTCAAGGATCTCGATAAAGGCCAATAAAAGCACTGGTCCGGTACCAAGGCCACAAATTTGAAGAAACTTTGAGTTGAAGGTACATATATGTGCATATTTATGCATATAAGATGCCTGATCTTTAGAAAATACCCCGCTCAAGAACACATGAATATAATTATCCAATCGAATGGAATGTTTCCTCTCCTGCCTGGTGAAGTGAACAATTGTACAGGTACTAGCTCAAAAACACAAAATGAAGCTCAACAACTCGTGATGCCTTGTGAATTCTCCATATATATCTAGATATCACCAAAACCAAACACGAGAATGCAAACTAATGCCCTAGAACTTCCCCAACCAGCTGGAAACAAACTAATATGTAATCTCAATGAATCTCACCCTCTTTTTTGTCTTGATTTAGTTGCTTTTAAAACTCCAGAGCTTGTATGTCTCGTCCCAAATCGCATGGTATATCTAGATATTGCGGTAGAATTATGCATGCATTTCTGGCAATATATATATACTTAAGTATCTAAGTATTCAAGTACCTACTTAAGTAGGTACCTAGGTACATACAAAACCTCGAATCTGTTCATGCAAGCTGCAAAGTTGAGCACGTCACTGTCGCCCCCTTAAGTTAGCTGCGTCATCTATCGATCAAAACAAAGTCATAACTCAGTCCTGCAAGTATTTAATAGGCCTTGGGGGACCTTCCATTGATATCCTCGATTTACCCACGAATCAAATGCTCAAATAATTATAACTGTCTTACCATAACACGATAGCTTTATACTTATCATCAGCAAATAGCACGCAAGTTCTGTATATGGTACCTCTATTTTAACAAATTATGGCTGTTCGGGTCCGGGTCCACGAATCTCTCATCAAGACACTTCAAGATGAATGGACCTCTCAACTTCAAATAGCGCCAAAACTCATCCGCACCCTCGGCACTTGCACCTACCTAGCTTCCAATGAAAACGTAATAACTCTGGAAGTTCAGCACGGAGACAGGCTACCGTAATAATCCTACCATCCTCAAAGCAATCAAAGATTATGAATACTCATGAGAGACTCAACTTAGACTCAAAAGTTTGGCGGCCAACCTCTTGAACCTCACGAATGATGGGGAATCGTATTTCCATAACGCTTATTTGGAGTCTGACGCATTATCAGAGAGGGCGCACGATATTGGTCGAACTGGTGGATACGTATGGTTTCTTCATGCACCTCCGATATCCTGTTCCCTGAAACTTAACTCTGTAAAACACCAGATCGATAGAATTGTAAAAAACTTCACCAATCCAGCTCCCGCGGCAAGAAACCGTCTGCAAAGAGCGCTAGATTTACTTGACGATAGTATGGATTTAAACATAAAGGAGGACGAAAGCTCAAAGAAGGAGCTTCATGCGTGGCAACGTAAAACTCGCACACTTCAGGAGGCTGTGATGTCTGAACAAAGTCAGTATGATTCTTCTTATATCACATTCTATTTTGAGCGCTGCTAGGTTAGTAACACTATGCACTCTATACAAGTGCAACTGTAAAAAACATTCCAAGAGAATAAGGTGTATGAAAACAGTATGGAAAAATCTAGGGACCTTATGGAGAAGGATAAACTTTGTGCAAGCAACAAATATGCAGCCTCCAAGGCTGCTGCTGAGAAATCTCGCGAAAGTGCTGATAAAATGGCTGATTATGTTACTACGGTTAAAAAAGGTAAGTTGTTGATTGTTTGAATCCATTCAATTGATCAGATAATAAGGGTATTCTTCAAAGTAACCGGTGCATCTCTTGGAGCGCATGGAGTGGTGACTTTGATTCCGGGGCTGGCTGCTGTTGCTATCTGCGAGGGAATAGCCCGGTATTACGATTCATGCGCTCAAGAAGCACAAGAAAATTTTGAAAAAAGATCCAGAGCTTTGGATTATTGTCAAAGAGAGTTGGACAAACTTCAAAGTAGCTTGATATCCGCTAAATCTGAAACTGAGAGATGGGTTGGTTCAAATTTACTATGTCCCAAAGATCTTCTATTCTTATACAGTCTATAAACCGGCTGACTCGATATAGCAAAGCGTTTGTGAAGCTGTAGAAATAGTACTCGGCATACTGAACAATTTGCAAAGTTATATTCGCGACTTAATAAAATTTTGCGACACGCTCTCGTCTAGGATCACAAGTCTCTCTGACAAAGTCAAAGGATTGAAAAAATCACTGGCAGTGGATATGGAAGCGATGAAGAGGATGTAGAACAGTTGATGGAGAGTGCGCAAGAAGTAAAAGCGCTCGCTTTAGCCGTTGAGACAAAGGCTGGTGTGTACGCAAATGTCGCTCGGAACGAGCTCCACGAAGGATTCCGGCTCATTAGAAGTACAATCGCGCGTGGTCCACAATACTTTATATCCGGATCCGCGGATATAGAAGAAGAACTCAACAAACGAAACGGCAGCAAATTGAGAGATTATGAAGATAGAGCTATGAAGAGTATTGCGTTGCGTGTTTACAAAGTATATAAAATGGAAAAATCCACTCTGATCTAAGCTTTAGTTGCTGACAAGTTTGCATAGGGCAAAATGGCACTTTTTGAAGAGTGCAAAAAGATGTATCCTGCATTGACAGATGCATCAGAATTCAACCCTGTTCATCTAGTTTCTTGAAATTTTTTCATTTCTCGGTAGACTGAATTTATGAAAACTAGAAGATCTTTCTTCTTCTCCCCGGATGATATAATATTCCATCCCACGACATCTAATCCGTACTCTATATCTCTATTTTATAAGCTAGCATCTCCTGACTAAGCTAAGGAAATTATTTTAAGCTTAACTAAAGTATCAACTGCAATTGGGTCATGAATACTGCTTTAGACAATCCCCCTGCGGCGGGGTTTTTGGTCCATGGCCGACGTGTATGATATGCCCTGAAATGGGGTGCCCCTCGGAACAATGTGGTCTTGTTCCCAGACGTCACAAAAGAAGCCGCTTTTTGCGTCCCTATGCACATGGAATCTCTGCAGATCTGGCTCTTTAGCTCCTGGTGTTGGTATATCTGGGTATTTATTTCAATATTCACGCGATAAGCTGCCATGCAGATAAGTACATGTACACAGCTAGTACTAGTACTGTCAAATCAAGTTTAAGTATACGCCGATGTCCTATAGAACCACGTTAATGTTGAATTAAAGTATGCCTTTCAAAGTATAATTATAATTTCGACTTACGTCTTATGTCCCCCACGCTCACACTCTCTTCTCTTAGTTTAAAGTACGTGTAAAATTGATAGAAAAGCATGGAATAACCATTATGCCGTTCTTTTGCAGTACTTGTTACATTTCTCAATCGGTTACCAGTTTCCTTTTTGGGAACACTTCCAGGGTTTAGACCGTCGACCAACATTTTCAACATGAAAGAAACACCACGATACGCACGTGTAATCGATCCAACCGACAGACCAACTAACCAACCAACCAATCTCCGAGCCGCAATCTAGAGAAAGAAAGAAAAAAAAAACTAACAACTAACAACTAAAAACTAAAAACTAAACACATGACAGAGAATTTCGAAAAGTACCCAAACACAAGTTCTTAATCCAAGTAATGTTTCTATTTCCAACAAGTGCGCGGTTTCACTCCCTTGAGGGTCTTCCGATATCACCCAACTACGATAGAAGAAAACCCATGACGTTCAAGGAAAAATTCGTTTCGCTTTTTGAATACTTTAATCAAAATCTCTGTTCTCTCTGAGGCTGAATATTATATTAAACATAAATAATATATGTCAAATCATTATATTATCAACTAGGGAAAGTAGACGCCCTCTCTTAAATTTCACATCATTTTGCATGTGCACATGTGCTCTTCAATTACATTCTACGCCCAAAAATCGCTAAAACGCCCGAAATTTAAATTTAGTCTATCGTGCTAGAATCTAGCGGCAGGTACCTTCTCGTTTCTCCCGGCGTTTTGTCTTTCTTATACCAAGTGACTCAAAAAAAAAAGAAGAACGTGGGGGACCAATGAACCAACTAACGAAAGACGCAAATTAAACGTGAGAACCAAAGAAAAACATGTCTCGCCTTGCGAGCTAAGAATGTTGGTTCAACGTCTTTTTACAACGTCCTTTTCACCTAAAGTGGTTTAAACATCAAGAAACAAACAAAAATTAAATTGATGTCTTGCAGCTCTTTAATTTTTTAAATTTTTTTGTGTGCGCGTGCGTCGACATCTGGGCGAATTCCATCTACCATACTCCGTATACCATATATAACATCTATGGATTTCCGTTTTCCGTTTTGTTTATTTGTCTCGCAAGCCAGATGCCGTCCTGGTCCCGCAGAGATTTGTTTATATATTAATTATGGTATATTTGAGAATGCAATGCTAATATTCGTTAATTTTACAAATTTTGGATATCGAAGGTATAGTCGATGCACATCTACCATTCCAAGACACCTTATTTCGCAAATTTTTTCGCCTATATTCGTCGATATATTATGGTGGTATTATATTACGTTCATGCATATGCGGTTCATATTATTGTGGTACGTAGAGGTTTTGGTGGTACTGGGTCTATTATGAAGTGAGAAGAATACCGAATGGCACCATACTCCAGGGAACAAGGCCCGAGAGTGTTCGCATTCCAATTGAAGGGGAAAAACAGCTGGACCCTGAAGGCTTCCAAGCAAATCGATTCGATATCTGCGAACCAGAACCTTGCAGATTTAGATTTGCAAAAAAAAAAAAAAAAAAAAAATTCGAGGGGGAGCGCCGCGAGACTAATCTAATCATCTACCTACACATTGAGATTTCTGTGAAGCGAAGGCGCAGCACGCCCCTTTCGCGAGAGAGATCACTTTGGCTGGTTTGGTTTTTGGTCCCTTGCATATGCATTGCATGATCGGGTGGACCAGGATTACATAGCTCGTGTCTTCAGTTCTAGTCTTCTCGTTCTGACAACACAAAGATATGCAATATATGTGTGAGGGAGAGAGAAAGCGTAATTTTATTTTCTCGCTACCTGGGCCATGGAGGCCTGTATAGGCGAGACGACAATTCGTGTATCTCTACTCGTATTTGAGGCTGTTTTCTACCAAGAAACGTACATGGGTGACGACAGACATACGGTACCTGTCGATGATTCAACTGTGACTAGATTTCTAACATTCCGTGCCAAGTAATATGGGAAATTTGGGGTATTTGGGAAAAATATAACCGCTGCTCAATTTCAATTACACGCTTATATATATTTCTGCTCCCGTAGACATGGGAACGAATTTCATTAATAATATCACGATATTGGCCGAAAACAAAATAAAATGAGAAGGAAAAGAAAAAGATGCGTGCGTACCTTCCGGGAATGGGACTTGTGCATGCGACAAGGATGCTGCGTTTCCGCCCGGATTAACCTTTTTGCAGAACCAGGCCCACGCAAAAAAACTGTAGTCTATGGGAAAAAAGAAGTTTCTTCCACGTAATTTGTGGCTTGGGTTAGAAGAATGTTTGCAGCAGATATAGTGGATGTTGAAGTCACGGTCAATCGTAGACTATGGCATAATTTTTCTATCTCTTTCTTCTGTAGTTTCGTAATTTTGGATAATAATAATGAGATGAATTATATTGGCGGCACCACTGCGTGGGAGTAGCTTTTTGGCGATCCCGCGCGGAAATATTAAGATATTTTCATTATGTTCTTTTTTCGGATTGGTGGCTGCTTTTCGGGTTGCGTGAGTGGTGTCGTTTGGCTGCTTATTTGACAGGTGAGAGCTTTGGGAAGTCTCCTTGCTTGAATGGAGATTCTATCTCGTGATGCCAAACCGAGAGCAGATTGGTGGTCGGTGAAACCGGAGCTTTATTATTTCAGGCTTTCGGGCTGTGAAAACGTCAAAATTGCATTTGTTACATACAGCGAGCTTTGGAGAAAGCACGAGCACGAGGCATTCCAACCAGAAATTCCAATTTCAGGGGAACGAACCAAAAGACCCATGCAGCTTCGTGAACGAGCCAACGAGAAGGGGCGCAAGGGGTATCGCCAGCTGCAGGCTCTCATGCGGCTTGCGTGGAGTTGGCTTCTGATTGGTCGCAAAGAACCGCAAGGTACGCGAGTTCAACGGTGGGGTCTTGCGTCTTGGTGTGATTTTGAAACGATCGATTGGACTAGTGGGTTGATATTGACATCACCAAGAGACGAACTTTCCGATCGCTCAGGCGATATGGGAGATTACTGTCTCCATAGGCTGGCATTTCGCGATAGAGAGATTAGAGTTCCCCAGCTTCTGACAGTAAGATCATGCCAGTTAAGTTACGTTTCGACATGTCTGTCTGGGAACACTGTGCCACCGCTCACGCGACAGCGGTGAACGAGAAGGGAGATAGATATGGAGCATGGAGGATATATTGTCCAATCCGATGGCGAGGAGCCACACTGGCACGGCTAATGAGGAGCGGTCTCGAGCTCGTTTGAGGTATACGAGCCAACCGCCTGGTCTCCTTTTTTCATCAACTTACGTAGCCTCAACCGCCGGCCGTCACCAGCGCCCGGGCGAGTCAGTCGAAAGGGCAGGTTGTAGCGTCCCCGAGACTAGGGCAAGTTGGAACCTGGAGACCATGTCCGCGAAGCTAGCCCGGCTTGTTGGAGTTGGATTGGAGGAGGGTTGCCTTGATGGGAAGTCATGGAGACGGTGCTACCTTGGACCGGGGATTATGTAACAAGATCTGCGAAAAATGGTCCCCCTTGGCCTCATTACGGGCAGTCGAAGGAACATGTATGTACAGCGTTCGACCTTAAACCGTGTTTGGTCCTATCGAGAGGTTGTCATTATCGAGGCAGTTTATTCTTAGTTGGAAGGGAGGAGGATAAGGTGAACTTGTATGTAATTGTCGCAAAAGACGGAGAGCACAAACGGGGCATCTCGAGCGAGCCGCTAAAATAACTTAATTATTCAATCGAGCAGGCGAGTGACCTGCCCACCCCGAAGAAGGCCAGCCCGAGGGAGAGAGCGAGAGCGAGCGTCTAACGAATATTATAGTATATTCATATTATTATTATTATTAAGAGAGGGAGGAGGACCCTTTCAGTTTAGCTCTGCTTCTTTTTTCTTGCATTCCTTTCCTTCTTTCCCCAATTTCTCCAACCCCAGCGACGGGAGGTATTCGTATATTCTTCTTCTTCTATTGCTTTTCATTACAATATACCACTTGGTTCGTTCCTTTGCTGGACTCGTCGGACCGTCCTCTCCTTTTATTCACCCACCACAATCAACGTACTACAAGGTCGCCAGCGACGACAACGAAGGCGACGACGACGGGGACGACAGGAAGGAGGCTTGTCGTTGGTTTTGGTTTCATACGTACTTGGATTGGAAGGGAATATTATTATTGTATACTCTATCGATAGATAGACGGGAGGACGGCGATTCTCAGTGGAAACGAAACACCCGCCGGTTGCAGGCAAAACATATTATTACACAGACGACACCCGCCGGTTGCTCTTCCTCCGACCGTCGACATCAACTTGAACAACTTGGGCATTGAATTCAGATTCCACCCGATTGCCACCTCGATCTTTCGCAATCCACAGACAAAAAAAAGAGAGAAGGGTGTTCCGTCGCACAAAGTCGTCGCAAATAAAACACTCTGTCGCTCGGCTTTTAGCTCTGTATTTCCCAGGCTTGTTCTTTCTTTCTCTGGCGATAACTCCAGTGGTACCAACCAACCACCAGCGAAAGAAAAAGGAAAGGACAAATTAATCCTACCAGGCCACAAAGCACCATCGTCCGGCGCAAATCGATCGTGCTCGCATCCATCTCACAAGACAAGCGTCTTCTTTCTCGACAAAAGGGGAAGTATTATTGAGGGAGGAAAACGGATTATCGACTGGCATTGTAGTTTTTTTTTTTTTTTTTTTTTCTCGGTGGTGGCCGTACGTTTGATTCTTATTCTTATTCTTATTCTTACTATATGGTATCATCATCTGCACTTCGATGCGAACCGAGTTTTCCGACGTTTCATAACCCGCCGTCAGCACTCCGTGGACTCTCGCAAACTATTTCCGGCTCGTCGAGGTTATGCGCATTGAATGGACCTTTAACTCTCTGAAATTGGATTCGAATTTCGCCCAAACCAAACTGTAACCGCAGCACGTTACTCTCTTTTGCGCCAAAATATCCTAAACTTCTCCGCAATCTAGCTAAAGCCACCTTGAATCTTATATTGCGACCTAAAAATATCGGACGAAAATTATACAATTTAATAAAACCCTTCAAGACCCTTCCTACGGTTGCGATACTTCTTTTTGGAATACATCTACGTATACACGATCACTCTCGACAATGTCGGAAATACAGACCAGAGGTCGATACGTCCGACGGTCATCTCGGCCGAAACAGCAAACCGCAACGAAGCAGCTACCCAAGAGCTTTTTGGACGACGATGAAGACGCGGATGATGTGCCCCATACCGCTCCTCTTTCAGGTTGGACGAGCCGCCGCGGTAGCGGAGTGGGCTCTCGAAACGTATCTGGTGTCAACAACGTTCCCTCCACATTTCTAGACGATGATGAGGAAGATGAAAAACTTTGGTTTCAGAGATCGCGTGCCAGGCATGCGCGTGGGAGCAGCTGGAGGTCTTCAATGGATGCCAACAAGGCGTCATTATTCGCAGATACTACATTCACATCTAATGGTACATCTGGGACAACAACACCGAGGGAGGAACTACCGCCGTCGACCGCTGGTGAACCGAAAACTGAACGCCGTGCTCGTTCTCAGTCGATCGCACGATCGCGGTCGAGGTATCGCAAAGCGCCACCGAAGATTCAAACGGATACAGGGCCAGTCCCGCCTATGATACCCTCTGTCACTCCTACCTCGTCACATCCTACCTCTGCGGGGGCTGGACTGATGTCACCAGCCAATTACCCCTTGACAAAACTAGCCAAAGATCCTATCCCGTTGGATATATACCGACAATACGCAAATCACTTACAGCAGGATCACGAACCTGCCCCGGTGACGAGACAGCAGAGTGCAGAATCTATAAGGTCCAGTCCTAAGACATCGGGGTCCGACACCACTAGTTCATCGGATGCTTTCGATGCGACTCGTGTACTACCGCCAAAGCAACAAGTTCCACGCGATCAGGCTCGACAATCTGTGAGTACAACTTTTAAAAGTCCTTAAGAAATTTAAGAGAGAGACTAATAATTATATAGAAGGTTATGGTTGTCCTCTCGAAAAGGAGTCAACAGACATTCAGCTTTGAACACAACACTACAGTTGGGGAGCTCTTGGATTGGGCGTGCAAGAAAGATGCAATGACACTTCGTGGTGCTGCTATCCTCGTTGAACGACTACCAGGTTTCGGCTTTGAACGGGCGCTCCACGAATCGGAAATAGTATCTACGGTCGTCGACGCCATGGAATGTAGAAAAGAGGAAGCGACGCTGTATTTAGATGTGGATATGGTCAAATCGCAAAATCTGCGAACCATGGTCGCTTCGACCGACAAGGCTCCACCCGCCCGACTCGTCGCCAACTTCTACTATGCCAAGGGAGAGGATGCGAACTCGAAGATCCGATCGAAACGGTACTTTTGCCTTGACGATGCTAAACTGACAATGTCGAGGATGAGCAGCCGGGCCAAAAGTGAGAAGAGCTCACATGTGTGCAATGTTATGGATTATGGTGTGTATACCGTTGGACAGTATGGCAAGAAACGAGATTTCGACGCACCATCGAAGTGTCAATACATCATCATCATGAAGGCGCTTTCCCAGAAGCAAATGTTTGTGGACCAATCTCGATTCTTCCACTTTTTGGCCACAGATTCGCAGGAACAGTATTTCGCCTGGGTCAAGGCACTGACAGAGTGGAGGACATTTCTGTACCAGGTAAAGGAACGCACAAAAGTCGCCGAATCGCAATTGATCGCCAAGTTGGAGCAAGGAGGGGTGAAAAGTCCTGAGATCTCGGAGACCAAACTGGCGAGACTGTTGACCGAATCAAAATTGACACAGGCTAAGAAGACTGAGCCGTTGATGTCGCCGGGACTCATGGCTCCTGCAATTATTTCTTCTAGAGGCTTGGTAAGCGGGGCTAGAGATCACCCGCCACCGCCATACGCTTCTTTGAGCGATACATCCTCTGTCAAGGGACCTGTGGGAGGCCCCGTGGGAGCCACTAGCACTATAAATCCTGATGAGTTCCTACCCACTGGCCTGCTAGGGAAAACGTACGATCGCAAGGTGGAAATGAAGACCTTCGAGACTGCTCCTACGACGCGAGTGGACCGGATGGGTGGTGCTTTGATTTACGGAGCTGGGAATCGTATGGAAGATTCGTATATGAGTTCGACACCCAAGACACCTATCCGAGAACGAAGCGGGACAGAAGACAGAGGTCGCCAAGGACAAAAGAAAGACAACGACATGTCATTCTACCGCGACCAGACCACCAGCCCGCCCAGCCGTCATGCCGGCAATACGACAACATCCCCTGTAGGGCTCATCCAACCTAAGCCTTTGTTGAACTTTGACAACGAAGAAGACGAAAAATTCAGGTATAAGAAGAAGATTACAGGTCACGGAGTGGAAGTTGACCGAGGCGCTGGCCCGTTGATCAGCCATGCTTCCGAGCCGGTGAACCCTAACGCCATCACTCGTAGTATCTCGACGAGGATGGGTAAGGGTGCTAGTGGCAGTCAATCGGGTACACGTGTGCGAAGTGCGACGTTGAAGGCCACGACTTCGAAGAAACGGTTTGACGGAGAGCCGGCGTTTGAGACGAACGGTCTTTTGGCTTCATTGCCTGCAACGCAGTGGGGTGTCGGTCATGGCATCGCGACGGGACGACCGGGAGCAACCAAACCGTTGTTGAACATGTCTTTGAACAGTCAGTACGTGCCGGGGAGTCTGCTGGAGCAGCACGAGAAGGTTGCAGAGGGTGGACCTTCTTATAAGAAGATAGTTTCGAGGGAGGTGTGCTAAGCTTTTTGAGGTCTCTTTTTTCTTTTCTTTTCTTTTGTTTTCTGTTTAACTCTATACCGCAACTTCAATTCATTTCCTTTGTTATGATTAGTGCGTATTCTTCTTCTTTTTCGTTTTCCATTTTTTATCCTTGTTTCCTACCTTCTTCATATTCTCGAAGCCAGACGGGAGCGGCTTTCTTCACCACGCATAGAGGCGCTTGGAGATTCTATTCTTGCTTTTGAGGATGGATGTCTGTCCTTATTTTTTTTATTAACTTTAGTCGCGTGAGGGACGCAGATGTCTTTCTTTTGTATATATTTTTTCTCCACCAACCCTGACCATACCGATTGAATTTAAATAGCCCCTCTATATGATGAGAGGCTTCTCTTATTTATACAATCCATTTAACACTATATATATCATATATATCATATCTCAGATTGATATACTTTAATATCGATGCGATGGGTATCTACGAAGTAGAGTGGCATATATGCGTACATTGTTGCATATCTGCAGTGAGTATGAGGCTCCCCCCAGCACCGGACCGGACAAGGATGGCGGTCTTGGCGCGAGACGAGTCGCGGCGAGCAGGATGCCCCCAAACTTGACCTCCCAACTTTTCCATCATCGAAAAGAAACAACCCTTCGCCCTTCAAAACCCGCCAGCCTTCTTCGTCTTCTTCTTGTCGTCCGTTTCCCACCATTGGCACGACCCCTCTTCCCCGCCCGCCGAGAGATCCTATTCCAACCTTTTCCAGACTCTCCCTTCCGCCCTTTACTTTTTCAATTTTTATAATTCAAGGACTGCAACTGGCTCTTTTTATTTTTCTTTTAGTTGGATCCGGATCTCGTGTTATTTGATATATACTTAAGTAGTTATATCCTGAATAAGTATTTCTTCATTTGCGCGTGTTTTTCTCAATCCGACAACGTTTCTTCAAAACCATCGCTCCTCCTCTCTCGGCATCAACGGCTCCTCGGCCTTCTTCTATTCCCATCTGGCCACCTTCTTTTCACCGCATACGATACCCGTCGTTCGATCGATCACCGCGCCCTCGCTGCGACACCCGCGACGGACGGACGAACGAAAAAGAAAAGCTGGTTGGTCATTTTACGCCGCTATTTACGAACCCACGACAATCATAATATACTACAGACGTCTGGCTCCCGGACCACGAAACCGAAAACAAATTTGTCTTTGGCAAGCGTTGGAATGACCCAAATCGCGATCTGCTAGACGGGAGCTACCATCATTGTCGTTGGAAGGGGGAGAGAGAGGGGTAGAGTGTGTGACGAAAGTGTAGACGTGAACGTATTCTCATCCCATCGGACGGTTCTCCCTAAATTTTCTTCACGATGGCGACTCCGAGCGTACCGCCGTCCGTTGAGTTATTCTCAACGAGACTGGCAGATGATAAGATTGGTCAGTGCCTGTCACATTCATTTTTTCCTTTCCCTAGCTTTTTTTTTTGGTTTGGTTTAGGTCCGATTCCGAGCCTCGAGATCTAGGACTAATATCTTTCGGAGGGGGGTTTTTTAGACACACGACAGAAATTCATGATTGCGTCGGAATTGAAAGATCAGTTGGAGGTCTTGCACCAGCATGATTACAGTAACACGCTGGCGAAGCTCATGCCGGTGTTTCACCAGCTTTTGAGAGGACCGCCGTCATTTTTGAGCACATCCAACGAACACGTACGATTATTACCTTCCGTATCATCAGTCGCCGGGGCCGAGCATCACTGATTAATTATTATTGTTATTATGATTTTACTAGAAATTACGAAACTGTATCCTCGATATTATCCACCGGTTACCCTTCAACCCCACCGAAGCTCTGGAGTCCCACGCCGTCGAGCTCATGAAAGTCATGATGAACCTCGTCCGGGTTGAGAACGAAGAAAACGCGGTCCTCTGTATGAAGATCATCATGGATTTCCAACGGAATTATCAAAAAACTCTGGCGGATCAGGTGCAGCCTTATCTTGATCTGATACAGGAGATGTTCGGCAAGATGCCGCAGGCTGTGAAGGATACGTTTGACACACCGGTTTTTGGCGCCACACCCATGCCGTCAACAGTGGGTATATCCTGATCTGTTTAGTTCTAGAGCTTCTATTGACAAACACCGTCATCTTTTAGCCCGCTGCGGCGATGCAATCACCTAAACCCGGTTCACCCATGATGGGTGGTGACGATACGCCCGCCAATAAGAACCTAGTTAAGGGAATGCAAAGCTTTAAAGTCCTCGCCGAGTGTCCCATCATCGTCGTCTCGTTATTCCAAGCGCACAAGCAACTCGTTCCCAAAAATATCAAGCTCTTCGTTCCGTTGATCAGAGAGATGATTATGCTGCAGGCTGCCCCGCAAGCTGAAGCTCACAAGAATGCCGCGCAGAACGGACAGGTGCTTAGCGGGCCCTGTTCGAGTATCCGCAACAAGGCTGCCTTTGGAGACTTTATCACCGCGCAGGTCAAGACCATGTCCTTTCTAGCGTATGTGCTGAGAGGCTACAGTAAGGAACTGCAGGACTTTTTGACAACACTACCCGAGATTGTGGTACGGCTGTTGAAGGATTGTCCGAGGGAAAAGTCGAGCGCGAGGAAGGAACTCTTGGTGGCGACACGACATATCATAAATTTCAACTTTCGAAAAGTGTTTTTGAACAAAATTGACGAATTGCTCGATGAACGGGTTCTGATCGGTGACGGGCTGACGGTATATGAGACCATGAGACCATTAGCGTACAGCATGCTGGCGGATTTGATTCATCATGTGAGGGAATCGTTGAATAGCTCACAGATCCGGCGGACTGTGATTGTTTATACGAAGAACCTGCACGATACCTTTCCCGGAACCAGTTTTCAGACTATGAGTGCGAAGCTGCTCTTGAATTTGGCGGATTGTATTGCAAAACAGATCCCTGATAAACAAGAAGGTGAGTTCCACCTGACTGGGTTTCTTCTATCTGAGATTTCGTGGTTGGCTAACGTTGGGATAACTGTTCAGCTCGTCATTTCTTGTTGATGATCTTGGATGCTATTGCGGACAAATTTGGCGCTATGAATAGACAGTATGAGAATGCGGTCAAGCATAGCAAGCCGCAGACGGAAACCAATGACGACGCCATGGATCTTGACAAACCAGAGATGGAGGAGTATGACGAGATTGATATTTTCCAGGTCACCCCCATCAAGCTTTCTAATAGAGATAGAGGGCAGAAACCTGTTGATGGTGAGTTGCCGAAGAGTCCTATAGTTGATAAGGAATTACTGATTGAGATTTTTTCAGATAACAAATTCTTGTTTAAGAATCTCATGAACGGTCTTAAGAATGTTTTGTCGGCACTTAGAGCGTGCAATCCACAGCTTACCATTGGTGATCCTGTTAATAGCCCGCCAAACTGGTCCGAGGTCGCTTATGGCTTTAATGCTGAGGAGGTCAAAATCATTACCAAACTGTTCAGAGAGGGAGCATACGTATTTAGATATTATCATTCGGAGACCGACAAGTCGAACGAACAAACATTTTCAACGCCGTTGGAGTTCATGCAAAGCATTCTGGTCCCGTCAAACAAAGAGGAGAAAGACTTACTGGAAACGTTTGCGACCGTGTTCCATTGCATCGATCCCGCGACTTTCCACGAGGTCTTCCATTCCGAGATACCGAGACTGTACGAGATGATGTTTGAACATTACCCATTACTTCATATCCCGCAATTCTTTTTGGCGAGCGAGGCTACGTCACCAGCTTTCTGCGGCATGCTGCTTCAGTTCCTCATGAGCAAGATTGAAGAAGTCGGTACCAAAGATGTTATGAAAGCATCGATCCTCCTAAGACTTTTTAAACTTTCGTTCATGGCTGTGACGTTGTTTTCCCAACATAACGAAACCGTACTTTTACCTCATGTCAGCAAAATCATCACCCAAGCCATCCAGCTGTCAACTACCGCCGAAGAACCCATCAATTACTTTTACCTCCTACGATCGTTGTTTAGATCGATTGGTGGCGGAAGGTTTGAGGTGCTATACAAGGAAATTTTGCCGCTACTCGAAGTGCTTCTGCAGGTTCTGAACACCAAGCTGCAATCAGCGAGGGATACAAAGGAGCGAGATCTATACGTTGAGCTCTGTTTGACGGTGCCGGCGAGGCTAAGTAATCTTCTGCCGCACCTGTCGTATCTCATGAAACCCCTCGTTGTAGCTTTGAGCGCCGGTTTGGATCTCGTCACTCAGGGACTGAGAACGTTAGAATTGTGCGTTGATAATCTCACCGCCGATTATCTTGACCCCATCATGGCCCCTGTTATCGATGATCTGATGATGGCGCTCTGGAATCATCTCAAACCTCTCCCGTACAGTCACCAACAGAGCCACACGACTATGAGGATCCTCGGAAAACTGGGGGGCCGGAATAGGAAATTCTTAACCCATCCGCCTACGTTGGAGTACCGCACCTTCTCGGACGATGAGTGTAGTGTCAACCTCAAGCTTCACGGAGCACCTGGTGATCGACCATACCCCTTTATGGTTGCCACGGATCTCGCTATCGCAACGCTGAGAGACTCCAAAGCGAATAGTTTCCATCGACGAGAAGCGTTCAAGCTGCTTTCTTCCTCATTGAAGTTGTTTATCGGACAAGACAGCCTTCCCGATGATTTCATGCATACGGTCAGAATGCACGCCAACGATCTGGTCAACGATACCGTTGAGATGACGAACCCGCAAGATGTCGGCAGCGATAGGGATAAACCCGTTCATAAGAAACATGATCAGGACGAGAAGCTCAAGTCACTTATCAAAGCTTGTTTGTACGCTTCAGCGGTAGACGAGTTGAAGGATGAAGCGACGGAACTGTTCGCGGATACCTGTCGGCATCTGACGGTCTTGGATGTTGGTAACGCGGTGACATCGTATCGGTATAGCAAGCAGCCGTTTAGCGTCGAGGGCGGCGAAGGTCCGTTGACGCTTGATACGAATATTCTCGCGGATGCTCTGTCGGATTGTCTGGGTTCTGAGGTGCCGGCCGTTAGGGAGGCTGCTATGGAGGGCATTCGTCTCGTCGCTGAAGCGGGTGCTACTATTTTTGGCAGCGCCGAGCATGTTGGCAAACTTCCTCTTTTTTCGGCGATGTCGAAGCGGTTCTGTCATAACTGCTACGCTGAGGAGTGGTTCTCAAAGGCTGGTGGATGTCTTGGTATCAAGGCTTTTCTCACAAAAGTGTCTCTCGGGGAGGTGTTTTTGGTAGAGAGACAGTTGGATTGGGTTAGGTCTTTGCTATACGTCATCAAGGATATGCCTCAGGATCTACCGGCTACTACTAGAGAAGACGCGGCTGTCACCCTCGACTTGGTGCTTCACGAGTGCAACAAGACTGCTAAACAAGAGGATATCAAGCCCGGGTCAAAGTTGTTCAATCTCTGCGCCCATATCGTGTACGAACTATCCAATTGCAACAAACACGTCAGACAGTCTGCCCAACAGTCGTTGGAAACGTTATCCAAGCTGCTCAAAGTTGAGATTCACGAAATGATCGCTCCTGTTAAAGATCGCTTGCTCGGGCCGATTTTCGGAAAGCCGCTGCGTGCGCTGCCGTTCGCTAGTCAGATCGGATACATTGACGCCATCACATTCTGTCTCAAACTACAAAACAACTTTTTGGAAATCGACCACGAAATGATCCGTCTTTTGGGCGAGGCGCTCGCTTTGGCAGATGCTGATGATGAGACCTTGGGTACCCAGAAGGCGAGCGAGTATAGGACCATGGAGGCTGTGATGAACCTCAGAGTTGGATGCATCCGCTTACTTTCCATGGCTATCGCGTACCCTGAATTCAACACGCCAGCCCAGCAACAGACTAAAGGGAGGATTATTGCGGTATTCTTTAAGTCATTGTACGCCAAGTCGCCCGAGGTCGTTGAAGCTGCGAACGAAGGGTTGAAGGGAGTTTTGACTCACACGCATAAGTTGCCAAAGGAGTTGCTGCAAAACGGGCTTCGGCCGATTCTGATGAATTTGTCCGATCATAAGAGATTATCCGTGGCAGGTTTGGAGGGTCTCGCGCGTCTTCTGGAGCTGTTGACCAATTACTTCAAAGTCGAGATTGGCTCGCGTTTGTTCGACCATTTGAATCAATTTGCCGATCCCAATACCATACATCAGACGTCCTTCAAGCTCCTAGAGCAGAATGGGAACATCAAGATTATCGCTTCTATTCTGAATATTTTCCATCTCTTACCGCCGGCTGCCAGTCAATTTTTGGATAAGATGGTGCAGACGGTCCTAGGCTTGGAGGAGAGCTTGCGCAGAACACAAATCTCGCCGTTCCGACCGCCGTTGCTCAAGTTTGTTAATCGGTACGCTGACGATACGTGGAAGTACATGCTGGGGCGGTTGACGGTTATGAAGTACGGTCGGTTGTTCGCACAGTTGCTCGCCGATGAGTCCAGCGGTCCATTGCGGGATCACCTCATCGCCAACATTAACGATCTTGTAAAAGCGTCCTTTGATAGTGAGACTACCGGTGAGGCTAAAACCACGGCTATCTTTAACGCTATCGAAGCTATCGGGGCCGTTTGTGAGCACAAGTCGGATTGGTTGGTCGAACATAAGGACCTGTTGAACAAGTTGCTCACCGTTGGGTCTGATGTGTATACCAAAGCTGTGAACGGGGAGTTGAAGCCGCCATCGCTGTGTCTGAGCGTTGATCAATCATCCGCCACGCTCATCGCTATCTTTACGAAATATATGGTGCAAAGGCCGAACGATTTGAACTTCTTGTTTCAGGTCATCAAGGCTACTAGCTCGGGGAATCTCAAGTCGAATTATCTGCTCGATAATTTCATCTACCAACATATCATCTGCAGTAGGTCTAACGAGTATTGGAAGAGTGTTATCTTCAAGTGCTTGGATTTGTACCAGGATACCTCGCAGAATCAGATGCTTAAGACGTACGCGTTCAAGAACTTGGTTAATCCGATCTTGCTGATGGATATTCAACGTCGCGGGGTGGATGGAGAGGGACCGAGATTAGTTGATACGCAGTTGGTCGGTGCGGTGCATCATAAGATCTGGAAGACGAACCTAGGAGATTTGGATGACGGGCAGAACGGACTGGATCGTTCGAGAATGGAAGTTCTTCAAATGTCCGCCCTGCTCATCAAACACCACCACGCTCTTATAGCAGATGCCAGAAAGGATGTTATCAAGTTTGGGTGGAACTTTATCAAACTTGAGGATATCATCAACAAGCAGGCTGCTTATGTTCTCATCGCCTTCTTTATCGCACATTTCGAAACGCCGGCCAAGATTGTCACACAGATTTATGTGGCATTGTTGAAGGCGCATCAACCCGAAGGAAGAACCTTGGTACGACAGGCGTTGGATCTGATAGCTCCCGTGCTGCCCAAGCGAATCCCACCCGGTACCGACTCTAAGGGATTCCCGATCTGGGCTAAGTGGCCAAGGAGGATATTGATCGAAGAGTCACACAACCAACCCCAACTAATCAACATTTTCCAGTTCATCGTCCGCCATGCCAGTCTCTTTTACGAATCCCGAGAACACTTTTTCATGGGTATGGTGTCGGCGTTGCAGAAACTCGTGTTCCACGTTCAGAATCCTTCCGTAGAGCACAAAACCCTGTCGATCGATCTCGTCGAGTTGATTTGGAAGTGGGAACAGCAAGCTATTGATAACCCTGTTGATATCACCATGATGGATTCACCGCAGATGAGAAAGCGTATGTTGCCCGATGAAGCCGGTCGATCATCGCCTTCCGCGCCACCAAGTTCGAGCGGGGGTGAGAAGACCAATGTGGTGTTGCAGACGCAGTACAGACAATCCGTGCTGAAGCATTTGATATCTTTCATCTCGACGTGTCATGAGAAGTGGAGTTCGAACGAGCTTTGCGAGAGGTCGCTCAAGTTGTTGGAAAACCTGTTGCAGCCAAAGTACTGGGGTGACGTTGACGTTGATCTGTATCAGAAGCAAGCGGAGGCGCAGTTGATGCAAGCCGAGTTGAAGAACGATAACACGCACGTTTTCATCAACATGTTGCAAGTTTTGAAGGTGATCGTTCAGGCGAAATCGAATGAGTGGCTGCTAGGGGCTGATCGAGCTGGGAGGGAGAGGATTACGACTTTGCAAAAGATTTTGGAGAAGAGTTTGAGGTGTGATAATGTGGAGATTCAGGAGGCGCTGCAGGATGTGGTGCTGAGGATTTTGGAGGTCATACCGCAGGAACAGGAGGATGACGAGGACGAGGAGATGACCGAGTCGACCGGATCGCAGTTTGTCAAGTTGTTGACACAGATCGTACAGGAGACTATTGCGGTCAGCGTTATTCCTAGCATCAATATTTTGTGGATACTGGCGAAGAAGAGACCGGATGCAGTTGATACGCATATTCCTGCTCTGATGAGGGCGTTCCAGAGACTGGCGAGGGATCATCTCGCGACGGTTACACCGCCGGCTGCTCCCGCTACCGCTACAGATACACAACCGCCGCCGCCACCTTTGGATCCCGACACGGCGCTCAAATTGATCTCTAATGTCATCGATATAGCTTCCGCACGAATCTCATCACTTCAAGACCAGCGACGACCCTTCCTCAGCGTTTTGGCACAGTTGGTTGAAAGGTCGACAAACAACGAGCTCTGTCTCAAGATACTTGGTGTGGTTGAAAACTGGGTCTTCCATTCAACAGAGAGTTTCCCAACATTGAAAGAAAAAACAGCGGTTCTTAGCAAGATGATGTCTTTCGAAGGGCGACAGGACTCCACCTTGTGCAACAAGTTTTTGGAGCTAGTCATTAGTATTTACGAGCATCCAGAGATCACTAGGACGGAACTCACGGTGCGACTCGAACACGCCTTCTTGATTGGCTGTAGAGCTCAAGATGTTCAGATGCGCAATCGGTTCTTGAATATCTTCACGGAAAGCTTGTCCAGGACCATCAACCCGCGCATATCGTATCTCCTAGGTACGCAGAACTGGGAAACCTTGCAGGATTCGTACTGGTTGAGTCAGGTTACGCATTTGTTGTTGGGATGTGTGGATAAGGATCGAAGGTTGGAGTTGCACTCTGAGGATTTCAAGTTGCCTTGCGCGTCTAGCGTTTTCGCGGTGGATAAGAAGAGGGACACTTCAGGTATCATGTTGGATGATCAGTATGAGGATTTCATGGTGCGACACCGACGCTTCGTAGCTAGTTTGGGGGATGTCAAGGCGGTTGATGTCTTTGAACCGCTGGCACAACTTCAACATCTCTCACCGGACGTCGCGCATAGTCTCTGGGTCAACCTTTTCCCACTTTGCTGGGCGGCTATTGGACAGGAAGATCGAGCGGATCTTTCCAGGAGTATGATCAACTTGCTTTCTAAGGAGTGCCACCACAGGCAGATGGATAAACGACCCAATGTCATCCAGAGTCTGTTGGCGGGTATCGAGAGAGCCAATCCCAGAATTGTCCTTCCACCTCATCTCATCAAATATATCAGCAAATCTTTCAACGCTTGGTATTCGGCCCTGCATATCCTGGAAGATTCTGCAAACAAGCCTCCATACGAAAACCCTACCATCAAGGAGAGCAATCTCGATGCCTTGGCAGAAATATATGCCGGTATTCAAGAGGAAGATATGTTTTATGGGTTGTGGAGACGGAGATGTCAGTATCTAGAGACTAACGTTGCCTTGTCTTTCGAACAGAACGGAATGTGGGACAAAGCTCAGCATGCGTACGAACAGGCTCAGATCAAAGCTCGCACTGGTGTGTTACCATTTTCACAGGCTGAGTACATGCTCTGGGAAGATCATTGGATTCTATGCGCTCAGAAGCTCCAGCAATGGGAGATTCTGAGCGACTTCGCTAAGCACGAGAATTACAATGACTTGCTTCTCGAGTGTGCTTGGAGGCTTCTTGACGACTGGGGTGGTACGAGCAGCGAGGCCGTGGACACGACAATCAAGAGTTTGATGGACTCGCCGACTCCACGACGGTACTTCTTCCTCGCGTTCATGGCGCTTCAGAAGGTTCACAGTAAGAATGAGAGCAACAGCGACTTTTTGAGGATCTGTGATGAAGCCATCCAGCTCAGTTTGAGGAAATGGCACAATTTACCCAAGAAGATTACGGCCGCGCATATCCCGCTCCTTCAGACATTCCAGCAGATTGTTGAGCTGCATGACGCCAGTGTTATGTACAACAGTCTTTCCAACACTACGAGTCAGAATCTGGATATCAAATCTCAAGAACTCAAGCAGAACTTGGGAACTTGGAGAGATCGGTTACCGAATGTGTGGGACGATATCAATGCCTGGCACGATCTAGTTACTTGGCGTCAACACGTCTTCACTTCGATCAACAAGACATATCTTCCTTTGGTACCTACGAGTGGTGGTAATAACAATTCCAATTCGTACGCTTACAGAGGTTATCACGAGACGGCGTGGATCATAAATCGGTTCGCACATGTCGCGAGGAAACATCAATTGGCGGACGTTTGCATCGCTCAGCTGAGCAAGATTTACACTCTCCCTAACATTGAGATTCAGGAAGCTTTCTTGAAGTTGCGCGAACAAGCCAAGTGTCATTACCAGAACCCAGCAGAACTCAACAACGGCCTGGAAGTCATCAACAATACCAATCTCAACTATTTCGTTGGACAGCAGAAGGCCGAGTTTTACACGCTCAAGGGCATGTTCTTGGCCAAATTGGCAAAGAAGGATGAAGCCAACGAAGCTTTCGGGACCGCACTCTTCTACGATCTCAAGTTGCCAAAGGCGTGGGCTGAATGGGGATTTTATAACGATACTTTGTTCAAGGAGAGTCCTGTGGATTTACAGCCTGCTGGTAATGCGGTTAGCTGTTATCTCGAAGCCGCCGGACTGTACAAGAGCGGCAAAGCGAGAAAACTCCTCAGTCGGGTTCTATGGTTGCTCAGTCTCGACGATGCGAATGGTACAATTTCAGCAGCGTTTGAGGCGTACAAGGGCGAGATGCCGGTGTGGTATTGGATCACGTATATTCCGCAGTTGCTGTCTTCACTTTCACAAAAGGATGCAAAGATCGCTAAGGGCATCCTGCTTAAGATCGCGAAGAATTTCCCACAGGCGCTATACTTTTTACTGCGAACTTCAAAAGAAGATTATAGTGTTATCAAAAAGCAACAGACGGCGCAACAAGCCAAGGCCAAGCCAAATGGAATCCAAGCATCTCCTCCGGCCCCTGCCGCGGGCGGTGCTGGTAGTCCAACGAGACCTGATTCTTCTGCAGGTGGAAGACCAGAGACACCCAACCAGCCTAACGGTACAGCGGTCAACGGTACAAACTCAACCCCTCAGAGTCCCTCGCCAGCTAAGAAGAACCCTTGGGAGCATGCCGAGGAAATCATGTCGGTGCTCAAGTCTGCTTTCCCACTCTTGGCGTTATCGATGGAGACCATGGGCGATCAGATCCACAAGTACTTCAAATGCCCTCCAGATGAAGACGCTTACAGGTTGATTGTGGCACTTTTGAATGATGGATTACAGGTATGCAAATTGTCTCACAGGTGTTTTACATTTGTACAGCTGACTAACTCGGTTTCTTAGTTTGTTGGACGCATTCCACTAGCGTCCCCAGAGGATACGAAGCTACCTCCTGCAACTGAAGCCAATATTACCCGGTTTGCGGAGACGATATTACCGGCTCACATTCGCGTGGCATTTGAGGCTGAATTTGTACGAGAGAAGCCGAATCTGCAGAGTTACATTCAAAAACTTCGCAGATGGAGAGACCGATTCGAGGAGAAACTTGACCGACGGCCGGCTCATGCCAGCTTGGAATCATTCTCGCCACATCTTAGCGACTTTAGGTTCCAGAAGTTTGAAGAGGTTGAGGTTCCCGGACAGTATCTACTCCACAAAGATCACAACAAGGACTTTGTACGGATTGAGAGGTTCTTGCCGCGAGTAGATGTTGTTCGTGGTTACGGTATATGCCATAGGAGGTTGAAGATGAGAGGCCATGATGGTAGCGTTCACGCGTTTGCGGTCCAGCATCCAGCTCAACGTCATTGCAGACGTGAGGAGCGTGTTGCGCAATTATTCCGCATCTTTAACGGTATCCTCGGCAAACGCAAGGAAGCCAGGCGCCGAAACCTAGGCTTCCATCTCCCATTGATGATCCCACTTGCACCGCATATTAGAATTGTCCAGGATGATGCATCGTATATTTCTCTTCAAGGCATATATGAGGACTATTGCCGAAAGACTGGTATCAGCAAGGATGAACCACTCATCTACGCAATGAAGAGTCTGAGAAACAATGTCAACAAGAAGATGAGTGGACCTGAAGTCCAGAATTTGAAGATGGAAGTTCTCAGTGCCATCCAGGAGAAGATGGTGCCCAGCACCGTTGTTCAAGACGTGAGTTTATCTTATTTCCTTCTGCTCGAAGGTCGACTTGATGCTAATTATCTTTTGTTTCTTCCACAGCATATGCAAGCGTCGTACACCTCATTTGACGACTTTTGGATCTTCCGCCGCCAATTCGCTTACCAGTTCGCGGCACTTACGTTTATGACATACGTCATGAATATGAATAACCGTTTCCCTCACAAGATGTTTATCGCGAAAGCTACGGGTAATATATGGGGCACCGAGCTGATACCTGCGATGGCTGCAAGCAACGCTTACTTCCATAATAACGAGCCTGTACCGTTCCGTTTGACGCCGAACCTGCACACGCTCATGGGACCCATCGCCGTAGAAGGAATTTACTCGTGCGCCATCATGGCGATTGCAAGATGTTTGACCGAGCCAGAGGTAAAAATCACAATAATTTCCAAGTATTTTGGAACTACAATGCTAATATTTTCTCTCTCTTTTTTTCGAAATATAGTTTGAACTCGAGCAATATCTTTCCTTGTTTGTCCGCGACGAAATGATGTTTTGGTTCACACAGCAACACCGCAACAGCATGGCCGCGGACTCAAAACTTAGAGAAAAGGTGGATGTTAATAGCACCATTATTGTTCGACGAACCGCGGCTTTGTGTGCGAATAACACCGCTATGATACCGGCTAATCAGACGGTTATCGATTTGATCAGTAAGGCCGTCAATCCCGCGAACCTCGCACAGACGGATCATTTGTGGATGCCATATCTATAGAGAGGAATTGGGGGGAAGATAGATTGCTTGTAGATGTGTTTCTAAAGAGAAAAAAAAGAATTTGGTTTTTTTGGTTGTGGATTTTCATCGTTAATGGCTTTTTTTTTTTTTTTTTGAGCTATTGCAGTTATTCAGTATTCTTTTCGGAGTTTTGTTTTTTGTTTTGTTTTGTTTAATGCTTGCGGTTGGGTTTTTTTTAATTGGTTTCATGTTGAATTTTGGATGGTGATACATTATTCTTATTATTATTAATTGATTGGGAAGATAAAAGCGGTTTAATTGATTTTTGAGCTGTGTGTTAGATCAGACTTAAATACTTGGAGGGTGTAATTAATAAATTGATTCTCGGATAGTTAGCATGGCAATCAAATATTCGAATTAAAATTTTGATTCGTAATTCTGATGCGCCCCGCCTTCTCTGTACTCGTACGATCGTTCACAGACTGTTGGTGATGTTCGGATAACTTTCTCTCATATGGGTTGCGGATACCAAGTTGGGTTGTTAGCGTGAGGCTTGTAGATTTGCCGTCATTCTTGCGGTTTTGAGAGAAGCTAACTGTTGTTAGTACCGTGGGACTTGCATTCTGTCGGAAGGAAGCTTCAGATTCGGGGTTTACTGTTAGAGGTTGGTGTGATTATGGGGTGGTGGCCGGTGCGGGGTTTTGACAACCGCTTTGTTCTGCTGAGGGGTGTTGAGCTGAAGTTTACGTACTTTAATAATTGGGAGGCTGTTGAGTACCTCAATCCTGTTCTATAGATCTAGATACAAATACTATTTCATAATGGTTGGATGGATATCTTGAGGTTTATAGTTGAAACTGGTCTCGAGTCCCAGACCCACAGAGTCCAGTTGAAACGGCACATGATTTCTAAATATCTGCTTCAGTGATATCATAAACATATTTTCAATTAATACTCGTTGAAAACAACAATAATAAAAACCAGCTTGCTACACCCCGGCCTTTTGAATTAACTTACTGTCCTTCGCCGCTGAACTGCTTATAAAGAAAGCTCGAAAGATGTCTCCGAATTATTAGCAGAGGCGGGTACGTTTAATGTAGTTCCGAGACTAGGGTTAATGGAGGGAAGCAACGATTCCAGTCGCCAAGAACGGATGTCGGCGCGCTGCAGGACCCCTCTCGTTAGGTTGGAAGTGCAATTGCCTTTGTGGGTTAGATTGAATATTGACATGACTTTGGAGATAGAATTGGAAGGATTATGCGGCCGGTGCGGGTCCAGACTACCTGTGTCGCACTATAGCACTAACGAGCCTCTAGTTCACAATAACGAATTAGAACTTGACGGAGAAGTCTCGTGAAATACGGTATACAACACAGAAAGGAAACAGAGAGGAAAGAAAGAGACGCGGTTACCGAAGAATCTTCTATACCCCGGTTTCTTAAAATTGATGATATCACAGAGTTTTCAGTTAGAAAATTTTGTTGGATTCCATAGTTACCGTCCTGGACGTTATCATTTTCGGGGTTTGTAAAACAATGAGTGTGGTAGCTCTGATCTACCACGTGACATATGCGACTAGAATGTTATGCAGAACCGCAGGGGCACGTCGAGCCGTTATATCAGCTTGTGATTGGTTAGTATTTATTCTGCGGGCTAGGGTTACAGCGGATTCCTCCCGAAGATTCGTTTCCAATAGCCAAGAACGAGTGCCCACCAATTATATCTCCACTGCACGAACCAAAACCGTTGTGATGGTGACGCAGGGCTGTCATTGTGCATATGCAATTGTGGTATTTTAGTTCTCGAGCTCCACACGCGACGACATGGAATGAGACCACCGAAAGCTTGTTTATTTTCAAGCTAGGATTCTCACCTGTATGATCGTACGCGGTTCGCTTCTGTTACCTATAGCTCGCCTTTTGCAGGCCATTAAAGAACTAGTTTCAGCTTGACATGGGAGCTATTCGCAGTGAAATTCGCAAACCCGTGAGCGACCTTTGTGTTAGCGTCGCCGCTGCCCTAAAGAAACTAGCTAACACGGATTCAGACGGGTGAAGAACCGAGGAAGTCTGGCTGGAGAAAGCCTAGTATCTATTAATATGCAGGAATGGATCTCCCATACATGAGGTTCTGGTTGATGATTAATAGATTGAGCGGGTCGTTTAAGTGCCATGCCGGTTATTTTGACATATTTCGGTTATCAAAGCCTCTATAGTTAGGGCTCAGAAGAGGATATCGGCGTCACTGGGCGCCGGACAATGTCCCAAGCAAGACGCGCAACCTCTGTCTGAAGTTATATAAAGTATGGCAATATCTTTCTCTTCCAGAGATACCTTAGCAGCTCATGGATTGCTGATCCCTTGGTAGACAGACGACTAAGTATATTCGTCAGTCGTTCATTCATTACTTTCTTGCCATTCATTACCTTACCCCAGATTCGTTCTCTTCTAAGACTCTCTTTTAACAGTCCAAGCTCTTCAGCTACTGGAGCTCGCGGCTCCCCCTCAATCCTTTCATTATGATCTTCAATACACTCTCTTTGAAGAGCTTGGCGGTCGCTCTCTGCTTCAATGCAGCTATTGAATCCGTGAATGCTTTCCCGTTTCAAAAGGAAGTCGAAAGATTTGTCCATAACGTGGAAGAAAGGCTCCACATTCGGAACCAGCAAGTATTAAATACAAATACTTGTGCGTTCTGGGGTGATCGTGTAGTAAATCGCGAGTCCTGTGCATCCGCAGCTTCACGAAATAGACTGACCCAAGCACAATTCCTTCAGTAAGTTGAACCTCCAGCGTCGCATTTGTATAGAGAGTGAAATGGAGATATTCGTATGATTTATACACATAAACAGTCTAACAAAATTTTGGTGTAGATATAACCCTGTTTTGAAAAATAATTGCAACAATCTTTCCCACCATGTCGGTGCATACATATGCCGGCAGCTTGTCAGAGGTTACGCAGGTCCTCCGGCTCCTGTGCTGAAATGTACTACCAAGACCTATGTGAATAAAAAACTAGGAACTACGGTTCTTTGTGTAAACGGCCCCTGCAGGAGAGTCGTCCTCACAACCACTTTTTCCACTTTCTCAACGTTTTGCTCTGGCTCACCAGTGACTATCAAGTCTACTTCTGTCTGCTCAACCATGATCATTACGGTGCCGACCAGTAAGTCAACATCTAGCATTATAGTCACGGTACCGACTACCACCAGTAAATCGAGCATTATAGTTACAGTACCTACTACTACTTCCAAGTCGTCTTCATCTACTTCAGAGACGTCTAGCTCATCTA
>LDDX01000004.1:138104-154843 GCA_012184315.1 Arthrobotrys entomopaga
CAAGACGTCTACAACTTCCACTTCCAAGTCATCCACCTCCACCACATCTACCTCGAAGACATCCAGCTCTAAGACGAGCAGCAGTGCCGCCGCCACTCCCACCATTGCTGTTAACGGCATTCGTGATGATGTTTGCGTCGAGCGTCAAGAGATTAATACGATGCAAACTAGCAACCCAGATGGATTCAACTTGCTGGTTCTCGCCCTTGCTCAATTTCAAGCCCGTAATTCTAGTGATCCATTAAGTTTCTATCAAATTTCAGGAATTCACGGTGCCCCGTAAGTGTCATTTTTTTCCAAAAATTCGGCATCGATTATATCAGTAATATTTCGAGTTGTTTCTAATATTATAATATTTATCGGGTTACCTTTCTAGATACATCCCATGGCCAAATCAAAACGAGGCCGGAAAATTCAACAAATATATTGGATACTGTACCCACAGCTCCGTTCTCGTAAGTTCAATGCCTATTCTTTACATTAATTTATCGCATGGCTCTAATCTGATAATGTGGTATTGTAGTTCGCAGCATGGCATAGACCTTACATACTATTGTTTGAGGTAAGTTCATTTCCCTGAAGTTCTTTTAAATTTTATGAATGAATGATTTTGATCTAATAATTTTTGATAGCAATCTCTCTATAACATTGCGGAAGAAATTGCCGCTCAGTTCCCTGCTTCAACTCAAGCGAGATGGATCGCCGCCGCTAAGACTGTCAGATGGCCGTAAGTACAATCCTTTATAATGTAGGACAGGAATTTAGATTCGCTAACCACTGGTCAAATAGATACTGGGATTGGGTTGATGCTCAGAAGAAGGGACAATTTCCTGCTGTCGTGAAACAAACCACGATTTCAGTGACATCTCCAACTGGTACCAAGACTATAAACAACCCATTCTACAGCTACACCTTTAAAACAGGTGAAAATAGTATCTTTGTCGCCTCGAGTGTAAGTGAAATCAAAGTTCATATTACGCATATACTAAAATAGAAGTTTTACTAACAAAACGAAGGGTTTCGCGGGCATCAAAACCACTGTTCGAGGTGCGAACGCCGAGGCAGCTATTGAAAAGAGCTTTGCAAGGTAAGCAATATATATCACGAATTACTAACAATCGTCAAATCAATTTGGAGAAAATCATCCCATAATACTAATACCGTTGTATCATAGTTTGGGTGATTCCGTATACGATGCACTTATGACCAATACCAGCTATAACGCTGCTAGTGTACTCATAGAAGGTGTTCATAATACTGTTCACAGTCAAATCGGAGGACTTATGGCCTGGATCGATTATGCTGCCTTTGATCCTATCTTTTGGTAAGTACGGAAGTTCCAATGCGAGCGAATAATTTACGATAATTAATTATTTCATAGGCTTCATCACTGCAACGTCGATCGTCTATGGGCTATGTGGCAAGCTTCCAACCCTACTCTTGATATGTTACCAAGCACTGTGGGTGTCGGAGCCACTTTCGCACACACCCCGGCGTCCGGAGAGAAATACGACCTCCAAACTGCTCTCTATCCATTCCAACATCCTACCACTAACGCATACTGGACCTCTGCGGATTCCGAAACCGTTAACCCAATGTGGACATACGGCTATGGGTATCCCGAAGTACCGTGCAGCTATACCGGTACCGCCGAACAACTCGACGCCTTCACCACATCAAAGATTAACACTCTCTACCAATCTTTGAACGTGCCTAACAAGGCTAAACGAACACCAGGCGATAGAACTCTTACCAAATGGAATGCTAATATCGTTATCGATCAATCTGAACTTATCGGCAGCTTTTCCATCTACGTCTTCATGGGACAACCTCCAAGTGATACTTCCCAGTGGGATATCGCAGACCAAAAGGTTGGCAATTTGGCAATCTTTGGTATGGTCGGCCGAAGAATGGATTCTGGTCTTGCCACTGCATCGATTGGTCTTACTGCCGTCCTTCAACAAAAGGGGATTAGCGGCACCGAAGAAGAGATCGAAGCATATCTCACCGAGAATCTAGTCTGGAAGTGCTACCAGGTATGTGATTTTTTCTTAAAAAAATGAGTCCAATATATACCCCGATATACTGAATAGCGAATCTAATATTCCGCTGAAACGAACAGAACGGACAAGATATCGACATCACCACCCTTACCACCCTCAAAGTTGGTGTCACTAGTAATACCGTTATCGTCCCGAGTGACATGACCAAGAAACCAAAATACGGCAGTCCAAGGTTGAGAACCGGAATTACCCACGGAAAGAAGGGTGGTGCTACTGCTCCTTCTCAGATTTCCAGACCGAAGCTCAAGGGCGGTCAAGACACCGACGCCCCCGGTCTTATCGGTAATGTAACCGTGGCTAGCAATGCCACTTCGCCATCCGGTGTCAGTTCTGTCACACCTGAACCATCCAGCGAGCCATCCGCTGAACCAACTTCACAACCGTCTGCTGAATCTTCCGCCGGACCATCTGCTGAGCCATCTACCGAACCTTCCGCTCAACCATCTTCTAAACCCGAAGAACCAGCCGGGTATAAGCGAGATCATGTCAGTTTACTAGAATATATGTAATCGACAATCTCCTCCAAGGAAATGGCCAAATGGACTTTCTATGAAGCCATATGAACAAGATATCAGATTTATAGACAGAATTGTTGTATTTTGCCCTACGACTTGCATATTATCTATATAATCAGAAAGATTAAGAATATTATACATTCCAATTACCTCGTGGACGTGTACTGGCTGGGGTATCGTATTTTAAATTTTGGTAGCTAGTAAGTAGGTACTGACAAAGAAGTCGCTTATGTAAATGTATACATACAAAAAAAAAGTGGAAACCAACATCCAAACAAGCTCACAAAAAGAAAACAGAAAAAATACCCCATACACTACCATTATTCTTACGTATTTTTTCTTATATATTCAATCAAGATAGTCTGACAAAGGAAAAAAAAAAAAAGTTAACCGCGAATCAATCGCTAAGCTTGAAACAAGACTACTGTCTGCGCGAACGTGTTCACGTTATCACCTTCCTTGGCACTCCAAGCCCCGTTCACCGTCAAGATATTCTGAGATGCCTTGGTGTTTATATTGTATAGTCTGAGATTCGATGAGTTCTCAATGGAAACCATGTAAGTTTGGCACGATTCAGTGTCCAAGCAGGCTAAGAAAGAGTAAACGACAATGTTAGCAATTGTTTCACCGCAAAAGAGGTACACATTTTCCAACACAGATTCGTGTTGTAACCCCATGCATGTTGCGAAATGCAAAGTTGATAAGGAAAAAGGAATAAGGCTTACTTTGCTCGTAATTATCATAAAAACTGTACAAACCAGCTCCGTAGCAGAGAATATTCGTCGAACTGAGAATCCGAAGGCCATAACTCTTCTTACAAATCGAAGTACCACCAACGCTGGAGCAAATGCTGTTATAATCCGGATCGTGGAAACCAGCGTTAATCGAGAATGGCAACGGCGCGACGGGATTGGCTTGGTAGTATGGCGTTTCCGATTGGATGAGACCCATATAGACACTTGAGGCACTGCTGAATTGGTACTGGTAGAGAACATTATGCTCTGAGGCGGTACCGTACAGCCAGATCGGTTGATGAGATTCGACGAGCAGACCACGGCCGGAGTATACTGAGATTTGCTTGTGAGTAGCAAGGTCCAAGTCGTGATCGGCGGTCCACAGCCAGAGATTCTGCGTGAAAGCTCATGTTAGAATGACTTTTAAAATATCAAGAAGGTTGGAGTGGAAGAGATTTACCTCGAATAAGCTGTAAGACGCCGTAGTACCGATTCTCATCAGCATGAATGCCGCGGCGCAGTTCTGGTTAACAGTGGAAGAGGATGGGTTCGCCACACAGGTATTGGCATCGAGGTTAGATCCTTGGAAGCCACCGACACGAGCATGGACGTCGTAGAGACCGGAGATGTCACCGGTAGATGCAAGATTCCATTCCATCAGAATGGCACCCTTCATCGCGCCGCGAGTACCGACGATAAAGTTAGTGCCCTCGATGAAGCCGGAGTCACCTGGTCTTCCGAATTGCACAATGGGAACTGGATTTGACATGTCTGTGAAGGCAGTACCTGAACCAAGGATCAATGGCCAGACCTCACCCATAATACGCGAACCTGGTGGGACGTAGATGGTAGTGGAGACCAGATAGACGCCATAGTCTAGGTGGAGAACCTTGCCCTGAGAGGCAGCGTTAGTGATGGCAGCCTGTAAGGCGGTAGTGTCGTCCGTTGTACCGTCGCCCTTGCAACCTGCCGTACGAGCGCTAAGGAACTGATCAGCAGTAAGGCCTTCGTAGTTCGGTTTGCTTCGCTCGAGAATCTTGCCAGATGAATCGAGGAGACCAGAGGGGCGGGTGAACCCAGTGAATGCTCCCTGGATAGTGGATCCAGCTTGGTTTGACTGAGAATACTGTCGTCCTTGCGCCCACATGGCAACTGTTGTAGACCCCGTAGTACCTGCGAGCTTGACCTTACCGGGAGAGCCGACAATAATTGGACAGTTTTTAACACTAACATTATCCAATACTAAGGAGTTGGCGGTCGTAGGGTAGGTACTGGAGCTTCTGGTAGAGTTGATGGCAACCTGAACGTTGTTAAACTGGGAATCTGCCACGATGACGGAACCGACATTGAGGGCGCCAGCAACGGGCGAATCGCCATTAGTTTGACTCATGTCGATACCCACACGAACATTATTAGCAGTCACCGACTTGAAATGCCATTCCCAACCCCAGTTGAGGTAAATACCCGTGTCACAGTTGTTCAAAGTGATATTTCGGACAGTGAACTGCTGGTTTCCCATCCAGGCACAGAAGGCACCGCCGTTGAAAATAAGATCGGACATGTAACCGCCAGATCCGTCCTCCATCCAGATACCTTGATGCTTGGTTCCTGCAGCATTGTTGGATTGGAAGACGAGATTTTGCAAGCTAGTAGCCTGGGCGACTCTCCAATGAATACCAGTACCGCCAGTCGAGGCTGGAATACTCGTCGTATCGAGGATAAAATTTCGAACGACTCTGTAAAAGTTGTTTTGTGGGGTGTGCCATTGACCGTTTGCGGTATACGGGTCGGGGTCGATGAGAGCGATTCCTTGGAAGCCTGAGGTAGCCTTGATTCTTGGAAGTTTTGTGGGATCACCAACCATATGGGTGTTATAGTATGGTAAGATAGGGCTGGAAATCAAATATGTACCACCTGGGAAGTAGACGAGAGCAGGCTTTGTAGTCGACGAATCGCATCCATTACCACATCGGCTACCCCATGATGTTGCATTATTAATTGCGGCAGTATCATCGGTTACACCGTCTCCCTTGGCGCCGAAGTCTTTGACGTTCCTATAAACTTGATAGCCAGTTCCAGCGTAAGGGGCGTATCCTTGGTGTTTAATAGCGTCCATCCAGTATCCAGTCTTAGCAGGACTTGTCGTCGTGGTTGTGCGACTCGTAGTGGTAGTGGTAGCAGAGACGGCGATGCACACATTATGACCTCTGATATCAGAAAGACCGGAGCAGTCAGACTTCAAGAGCGTATTCCACTTCATAAGATTTGCTTGAGTGAGTCCTGTAGAAGCATATCTTGCCACAAAGGTCGAGCAATCATCTGCTGCTCGGAAATACGCAAATGTAATACAATTGGGTGCGGTTCCAGAGCTGGGGGTTGGCCATGGAGAAGCACTAGTGGTAGTCGATTTAGTAGTGCTTTTCGTCGTGGTCTTTGTGGTGGTGGTCGCCGGGGCAGAAATGCAGATATTATGCCCTCTGATATCAGCCAGACCGGAACAATCAGGCTTGAGGAGGGTGTTCCACTTAATAAGATTTGCTTGAGTGAGTCCTGTAGAAGCATATCTTGCCACAAAAGTCGAGCAATCATCTGCCGCTCGGAAATACGCAAATGTAACGCAATTGGGCGCTGTGCCTGAAGAGGGTGTCGGCCATGCAAAAGCACTGCTCGAAGTGGTGGTTGTCTTCGTAGCAGATACAGCAATACAAACGTTATGGAGTCTGATATCACTTAGACCAGAGCAATCTGATTTCAGTAGTGTGTTCCACTTGATAAGATTCGCCTGAGTTAGCCCGGTTGAGGCATATCTCGCCAGAAACGTTGAACAAGTATCTGTTGATCGGAAATATGCCAAGGTAATGCAGTTGGGTGCCGTTCCAGACGATGGAGTTGGCCATGCTGAGACTGTCGTCGTTGTAGTAGCGGTGGATACAGCGACACAGATATTATGCCCTCTGATATCAGCGAGACCGGAGCAATCGCTTTTCAATAAGGTATTCCATGCTGTTAATTTGGCTTGTGTGAGTCCAAGAGATGCATATCTTGCGATAAAGGTATCACAGGTGTCAGCAGCACGGAAATATTGAAAGGTGATACAGTTTGGGGCTGTTCCAGAGGATGGAGTTGGCCATGAAAATGGGGTCGTAGTTGTAGTAGCAGTGGATACGGCGACACAGATATTGTGTCCTCTGATATCAGCGAGGCCGGAGCAATCGCTTTTCAATAAGGTATTCCATGCTGTTAATTTGGCTTGTGTGAGTCCAAGAGATGCATATCTTGCGATAAAGGTATCACAGGTGTCAGCAGCACGGAAATATTGAAAGGTGATACAGTTTGGGGCTGTTCCAGAGGATGGAGTTGGCCATGAAAATGCAGTCGTAGTTGACGGGGTCACCGCTCGCTCAAGGTGTACATTTACATGTTCTCGTTCGTAGTGATGATGCCGATGGCCATAGTTGAGGCGGCTACCTTCGACCTGCGCAATTGCCAGGAGAAAGGCAAAAATTGCTGAGAAAACAATATTGAATCGCTGCATCTTTATTTTTATTTTTCGGTATACGTCGCTCACAATTAATTTTGCAAAGGAGTGAGTCTGTTTAAATAGAAAGGAGTGAAGAATGCAGATCGTTCCCTTGATATTAATTTTATATTATAGCCAAAGCTAAGGCTAACTCCCCTTCGTAAGGATAATACTTGAGAGGCAGCCCTAACTATCCTAAGGAGGGAATGATAAAGAATGATAGGATAAAAGGAATGGACGAATGACCTTTTGACAGCGTCATTCACAAGAAGTCGACAGTATCGATACCGACGACGGCGAGCGGGTGATAGGAAGGAAGGGAAGGAAGAAGACGAGCTCGAGTCGAGGGTGTGAATGTACATTAATACATTGTCAAAGTTTTCGCCAATGCGGCTGACCTTTCGAAAAAAGCGCCAGCGACCAGCCCTATCGGACAATAATTTAAAACGGCTGACTGGTCAGAACTCGTATCCTGCTTTTGCGGGACATTTTCTTTGCTTGTGCCGATGCATGCGCATGCCCTAACGATTCAAACCATGGGTCGCAGCAACTATGTGTAGAAGCGAAGTGCAGATATCGCAGCACCCCTTTTTGACTGAAAACCCTGCCAGTGTCTTGGTGATGGTTCTGTTCGTGGCAAACAAACGGCTTCGGCCAAGTGCATGGTATTCTGGCACCTGAGCATTCACCGACAGGGTCGTCATTTTTAGTTCAGGTGGCAGCGCTGGTACCTTGCGTCCCTGCCGAAGTCGAAGTACCCCTAAGCTAAAATGAAGGACATCCAGCCCCACATCATGCGAACCGCGACCCGTTGTTTCGTCGATCTTGAGCTCTGTTCGGTTAGAGAAGTGATATTTCTCCACATCACGGTTACAGAACAGCGGGTCTGTTCTCGCTGCGACCGGGTCGACCGTTAGGTAATGGGTTATTGTTTTTTGCTTTGGAGAAAGTTTGAAAATGTCAGTCGATCGAATCTGGTGATGGATGTCGCGTAGCACAAACCTACGGCTACTGCTAATCGGGAAGTTCGAAAAGATACTCCGCTACCCCAGCTCAGGCTTGTATACACTGTATGTACCTGGCCCGCACCCGTGAGATCTATTGTTGGTCCCAAGATCTTGCTTATTGGCTGATTGGATGTTGGTTGGATCTAGGCAGCCAAGATTTGGGCTTGCCTCTAGCCCGGGCGGATTTGGGTAGTCTTCCGGCCAAGATAGCGCATGCAGGGGTGCGACCACCCCTTAAGATTACGCCGTTAATTATTCCCAAACAAACCGAAAAGTCAAAATCCGATCCACAATGACACTTGCCATGCCCTGCTCGCTTCCCTCGCTCCAGACGTGCCTTTTGCATGCGGCCGCACGGCACAGACAGTATGCTATCCCCTCCGAAGATTTGGAGTTAGAGCATCTGCACATGCACCTGCATCTCTGCAATGAATGATATCTATTCTTGCACACGTAAGAAATAAGCAGACATGAGATTTATATATATATAAATCCGTGGAACGACGGTAGCAAGTAGCATTGACGCACTCAGCTTTGCCCTACTAGCTACTGCAGCTTCTTAGCACATTCCCTCATCACCGCAAGCCGCTGGAGAAGGCTTCCAAATATGCAGAAATTGCAAATATATGATATATTGGCAGCTCTCGGTTAACGCTAGTGGCTGCAATCTTGACCTATTGATTACAAGATATTAATGACACCAAACCGAACCTAGACGCCACCAACCAGCGAAAATGACAGGTACTTGCAATTTCGGGACACCCACGCCGACGAGCTCTGTGTGTACATAATATACGTAATAACTTCGTTACCCCACTGGGTTTCTGGCCCGCTCTGCGCAGCCGGCGGCGGTAGAAGTGATCGCTTCGGATGTCTCGCCTTTGCCGCCAATTCGCCTAATCTGCTCTAAAGAACAATGCAACGAGTCAACGCAAGTATATTGTGGAAGGAATGGCAGATATTACCGCTCAGGTGATCATTGTATACTTCAATTCGCTCATTCCCGTAAATAGCTTTTGAGTTCGATGTGACGCCGTTTGACGTTGAAATTAGCTCGCATGGCGATTCGTATCGCGACGGATAATGCCACATCAACTGTCTTCCGTTCGATTAAATGCTCGTTCATGATAACCCACGATGAATTCGGAGTTAACGTTAAGGTGCGAATTTGAATTTGATAGATTGAAAGAATGTGGAGTTAGATAGTTGGCAAGTCTACCGAAGAGCTTCAACAAGACGTTTGTCTGAATAGTCTTATCAACACCATTTAAAATATCTTGAAGAAAAGCATGTGGGATGAATAAACTTGACACCCCGGATCTAGACTAATTGCTGTGTCGCGTGAGGGGTATTATTGCCTCTTAACCAAGCCATTTCCCTCATCTGCATTTCATCATTGGCTGCTCGACAGGCGACGAGAGAGCAATATGGTTGCTGGTTCGAGGTATCCTCCCTTCAACCGTAGAGACTGCGTGTCCCCTCTAATCGTATATAGAGAGAACTAGCAACCATCGAGATTCTCTGTGATTCTTCTCGTGCAACGAAGAGAAACATTAGCTAAAAGGCTTACATATATCCTCTATAGTTTTATATAGAGAGCGAAGAGCTCTTAGGACTTACGTTGCCGTCGGAAGAGTGTCGCCATTGTTTTATACAGCGTTGAACGCATATTAGAATAAATAGAAGAGGTCGACGCCAGGTGTGTGCGTGTGCGTGAGAGCCAAAATGGAGGACAGGACGGAAGCCATCACAACCAACCAACAACCTTCTTCTCTTCCATCTTCTTCTTCTCATCTTCCTTCTCATCAATCCAAACCATCTTCGCAACGTTCCAAGATCGATACAACTGCTCTTAGTAACCAAACCATCAACTCCAACGGCGAAGTGATCACTGCTTGTATCTTTGATACAACGGTGTTCCCAGCATCGCCAATCTCCATTACAAACTCCGACCACCAATTCACTAAAGTTAGTCGACAACCAAGCGACCTGAGCTGTACAACCGACATGGACGGTACCAGCACAGTTGCCACCTCTCCACCAACTTCAGGATTTGCCAACGGAATCAAAATGGAGAACGTAAACCCAATTCCTCCTGAATCTCAAACCCCCATCTCCTCTGCAAGCTCCCAACCACAACCTCAATCAACTGGGCAGAAGCTTCCAGCCAGTATGAATCAAACCCCATCCAGTTTGAATAAACCCAAGACCGAGCACCTCAAATACTTTCTCAGTACTCTAGGGGCAGAAAACAGTGGTTCCCCGGAATCGCGTGTTGGCTCGGCTAAAACCCAGGAAAGTTTCCCACTCCGTCAACTATCCCCAGGCCGTGTCCCTGCTGCGGTCCAAGCTTTGGAAGAGGCGCACAAACGAAATTCTCAGTCTTCTCCAGCCGGGAGTCTTCGTGAAGAGTCGCTTGCCGTTGGTCCAAATGGTGTGACTTCAGCTCCAACAGGTATCGGTGCTCCTCTTACTATTGCTGTTGAGAATCAGAATGGCACGCCATCTGTTTTGGGACCTGGAGGCATCCAAGGACCTGTCATAAATGGTAAGGAGGAGCCGCGTAAACAGAGAATCCGCTTTTCGTTTATGTCAAAGAAGAAGCGTAACGATTCGACTGGGGACCCGTCCGGAAATAATTTGCGTGCTGGCGATGAGCAAATTACCGCGGCATCATCGACTCCAATTAGTGTTTTGAGTAGCCACGCTCGGTATCAACCTGGTCGCGATCCTCCCATGGAGAACGGAAAGGATATGAGAAATCTTGCCACCTATCATCGGGATTTGATAGTTGATTTCGAGAATCGAAAGCTGGAGGGCCGGCATGAGCATCCTCTGGAAGGTAAGTCTTTGTATTCCCCCCCCCCTTAAATGAAGGACTGTAGTTGGATGGGGGGTCTTCTGTGGTGATGAAGAGGAGGAAGAAGAAGAGGAGAAGAATCCCCCACAACTCGGGCTCTATTTATACCCTTCCTTCCCCGGAGACGTCTTTCCTGAGATATAAACGCTTCCAAAGCCTGACCGTGTTGCTGACCTGAGACGCTCTTCACATAGGATCTACGGCATTGCGCCACAGGTCCCATATTAAGAGTATGGGAATTAAGCAGCTTGTCCGGTCTGTCTCGATGACCGTGAAGAAGTCGACTCATCGATTCAAAAGCTTGATCCTTCGTCGAGCAAAGACCATCCCAAACCAATTTGCATCAGCTGTTCACGGCCATGTCCCCCATCTCGGACCAGACCCAAAGAGCCCAAAGGTTGTTTCCTACAACCAACGGCTCGATGAATATCGAGCAATTACTGGCAGTGTACTCCTTACTTATGGAGCGCGAGTCCCGACCCCCCCTCCCTACGTTCCCGTTTCAGATGTCCCGCCTCCACTCATGGGAGCCGCAATCGTCTCTTCCACCTCCTCGTCAACCACCCGAGGACGATCCACCACCGGAGAAACCGTCACTGTTGTCTCAAACGGCCCAGGTACTGGTTTACACCTTAAAACTCCTTCGAAGGCAAGCGTCCAGGCTCTTAACGGCAATACTCCAACTACTGAAGAACCTGTTCCTCAAGCACAAAAATCGGCTTCCGTTCTTCCTGTTGAAGGCCCTTCTTCCACCAAAAAGGAGACATCAGAGGGCCCCGCTGCTGGATTCATCAATGCCTTCAGGGGATGGTAATCCGAGCCACGATAACAACAATCTCGTTGTCGGTTGCACGGAAACCTTTATCCATTACTATATTACGAATGACGAAACGATCATGTCAACTTTAGTTGTCGGACTGGCATTAGTTGGTTGTTGGTGGGCAAGACCCTGGGATCCGGTCACCGGAATTATTTAGGTCTTATCTGCCTGATTTTTCTTTTGATTATCATTGTGCTTTTAAGTTCTTCTTTTTGATTATTGCGCTTTAAGTTTTTTTATTCTCCTATTCTTCGATTTCCGGTTGCTCTTCATCGTTTTGCCTACTTGTTCACTTTGCCCCCCCCCCCCCATATTTACCTCTCTTTTGTACTATGGTTCGACCTGGGGTAGCTCTTTCTTATTCCAACTTATTAACACCTACAGCACTTTATTTCTCTACCAAAATTCCTCCTAGTCCGGGCCTCCCTCCCCATGGCTTTACAATCTTCCTTTTTCTTTTACTTTAGCCTCTTGCCTCCGGTATGTCTTGTCTCAAGGCTATGTTTACTCTGGCAAAGGACTTTCTGAAACTTTTCTTTTTATATTCGGATCCCATGGCGTCGTGGTTCCTTTTCCTGGTTGTTGTTTTATTATTCCTGTTTTATTATTCCTACTCTTATGATGCGAAATCCCCCATGAAGATATTCATCTCATAGCCGTTCGCTCATATACATTTGTCTACCTCCCCTGTTACACCATCCTATCAGTCCGCCTTGAGGTTGTATCGAACTATCTTAAATGGTATTGATTGATACAACACAAGATGAGACTGTTGATGCGTGTTATTTTCCTAACCCACTACCTTACTGTTTTTACACCTTTACGAAAACGCTTACCATAGTCTTGTAATTGTACAAGACTAGGAAATTGTTACGCAGTGGTTGAAAATCATGTTTATAAATGAGGGTGGAAATTAAGGGAAATGGAGGTTTTATCTTATCAAATCATATACTTGAACCGTAACGTTCCCTTTATCGATCGAGATCTACCTGATCTGAATAGCAGAGTGCCGTAAGAGTACGTATATGTATGTATGTATGTATCATACAGTCTTGCATGCATGGTTTTGAAACTAAACTCTCTTAGTTTAAAGGTACATTTCTCATAATAGTTGATTTGGTACTACTGATACCTTATACCATGAGATATATATCATGATATCAGCTCTGAAATCTTCAACAAGGTGGCACCCAGCGGCACATAACCCTGGCTGAAATCGGGACTATAACTGTAACCATAACTGATCCCATAACTTATAATTATAATTAATTGTATAACTAGCTGGCCAGATGGCTGGCTTTCAGTTTGTTTTTTTTTTTTAGGTGCTTTATTGAGGCAGGTCTGTATACTTTGCGTTTGTATAACTTACTTAATCATACCATTATAAGGACTGAAAAGAAAAAAACAAAAATGACTAGCTAACTAGCTGGCTAATTAACATAGTCTGATATTTGTACTAGCAGTAACCCCAGTTGTGCTGGCTATCTGGCTGATTGGTTGGTTATATAAACCTCGGTAGTAATATAATTATAGTTTATGTTTTATTACTTAATCAATTAGGAGTTTGGTGTTTTTATTTACAGTAATAATAATCAATCAAATTCTATGATACTAGAGCGAAATGGTAATATATAATGGTGGACCGGCCGGCTAATTTTGCTGTTGCAACTGATGGACTGACTACCTCCTGCGGAATAGTAAGTACTAACCCTTCCTTTCAGTCAAGGTAAAAACCAAGATCGATCAATTTTCAGTCCTACAATTGCCCTGTGTGCACGAATCGATAATCAAAAAGACACCAAACATACTACAGAAAAAAAGAAAATCGTATATTTCGTCTAACAACGAAAAAACAATATAAGTAATAATGCTCATGTTATATGTCATTAATCATACCACCGGCTTCAACAAAGAGATAAAAAAAGAGCTAATTTTAAGGAAAAGGAAATTTAAAACAAAAGATGACATCACATAAAACGCATGCATGCACATGTAAAGCCTCTTCCACATTTGCAAAAAAAAAAGGAAATAAAAACATCAAATATCTTTCAAACAAAACCCGCCAAAATAACTCCAATAACTCCGTCTTATCCCCTCCTCTCATGCTCCATATCCTCACTAGCATCTTCATATCCAGCTACAGGGGGAGGAGGAGGAAGAGTAACACCCCTCCCCCTTCGTCTTCTCCCGCCCTGCGCATCCTCATCGTCATTCTCCTCATCTCTCTCACCATTGGTAGTACCGGGAGCAATACCCGTCAACATTTCCGCCATCCTTCTTCTCTGCTCTTGAATGATTTCCGTGCTCCTGATCTGCTCCGCCTCTAGTTCTCTTCTAACCCCCACGAGTCGTTCTCGAACTCTAGCTCTATTTTCCGCATTCTCAAAATGTCGAAAGAGAGCTTCATCGCCCAACTCAGCTGGGAGGAACGTGCTGCGTAGAACTCGACGGCTGCTGTTCCCTTCCGCGTCGAGCGCTTCATCGACTTCGTCTACTTCTGTTCGCAGCGTATCTTGAACCCCTCCGGTTGGTGTGTTGATATGGATGTTTGTAGAGGTCGTTTGTTGTTGGGTGGCGAGAGTCGGAGACGTGGCGGCTGGAATATCGAGAAGATTAGTCGTTGGCGTGGGTATTCCTGTTGTGACTGATGGTGTTGTGGTAGACGTAGAAGATGGAGGGATGATACTAGCGGTTTGGAACATGCTGATGGCATCGTTTTCGGCTCGTCTTAGCTCTCTGCGTGTGGAGCGGAGCAGTGCAAATTCAGACGCAAGCAGGTCGATTCTGGTCTGCATTGTTCTAATCCTAGCTTCGCGAACACGGAGAGAGGTGTAGTAGTTTTGCGAGGTGACGTCGGGAAGTCCAGAGGGTGAGATGGTGGGTGCAATCGAAGGAGTTGATTGGACGTTGAGTGGTGTGCTGAGAGCAGTATTAAGAGCCTGTCGGTGCAAGGAAAGAGATTCTTCGAGACTAGCAGCGGTTTCGTCGACACTGCTGAGCATGTAATCTTGTAGGGCGCCAATACGTCGAATTTGACTGACGAGAGCCTGGAAGGAGTCTTGTGTTCGGGAAGCATTGGGAGACGTAGATCTGACGGGTGAAGATGGCGGCCATTCCACGGGTATACTCGTGGATCGTCGCGGGACCGGAGGTGGATTGCTGATCGTTGCGGCGGCATTGGATGTGGAGACGGCAGTGGTGGCTGGAGTAAGGCTTGGAGGAAGACCGGCAGCAGCGCTCAGAGCTCTTTCCCAAGCCTGAATGTCACGCCGTTCGCTAGAGCCTCTGGCACCGTTGGAGCCTCGCATGCCGAGTAACTGTTGGATGGCCGAAGTTTCGCTGTTCGTAGGAGCCGGAGTGTTATTTTGGTTCGATCTGGATTGTGGAGATGGCGATTCTCGGAGAAACTCGCTGAGAGTGAGCAATTGGTCAGAGTTCGGTTGGATCATGTGCGGCCTGGGACGTTGCGAGGTCGTCGATGTGGTTGGCAGCTGTGGGGTGTGATAGTTGGCATTGAGAAATCGTTCCATGTGAGCGGATCTTCGTTCGCCACGTTCCCGTCGACTACGTTCCATACGAGCAGCGAGATCTCGCTCCCGTTCTCGTTCTCGTTCTCGAATTTGGCTCTCATGCTCGCGCTCATTTTGAAGGTCTTCGATTTCGATAGTATCAGAAGAAGAGTCAAGGAGGTGGCGACGGATGGGACGAGAACCAGAGTAGATGTAGTCGTAGGCTAGGCTGCCGCTGCCGCTACCTCTACTAGCGGAAGAAGGACCTGGCGTAGGTGGTAGGCGGGTGGAAGTCCCGGAGGGAGTGTGGATGGTGGAGTGGATATCGCATCGATTCGAAGCCGAGGCCTTATCCAGCGTTTTCGAATCTGGGGGGGATTCCCATACTAGATCAAAAAGTTCAGCCGTTGAGTTTGATGGTTTGGAGATGCGACGGATAGTACTCACGCGGTATGCCCATCGCTTTGAAGTTTTGAGGCCTCAACCAAGCGGTTGAGACGTTGGCTGTGAGAGTTTGATGAAGGGGGAAATACGGATGATGAGGTTGATGGTGAAGTGAGGACGGTGGGGGGGAGAAGTTGTTGAATGTTGTCGGAGCGGTGTCGTTCAAATCGGGATGGGTTACACCAGCCACAACGCAGCAACTCTTTCCGCCTTTGATTCGATCAATTCCGACGAGACCAATCAATTCACCTGAACGTTGAACAGCTTTTCTGCACCCTGATCGTGATCAATGGATTGATTTGATGGGGAGAAAAATATGAACAAGAGAAATGGTTATTATAGAGATATGAAGAGATACACTCGATTCGATCAATAGTCCCAATAAACAACAGCAGCGTGCATGTAGGTAACTGAACCATCCTGAACCCACCTTCCCCCGAATCGAATCTAGCAAAAATTTTGCATTTAAATTTGCTTAGGGTTGGTGGCTGTGATGGACACATGAACCCGAACTGGGAGCAAGAAGTACTTTCTCCTTCATATTTCAGACGAGAGCTCCAACCGAACTATCCGTCCTCCAATCGCGGTCCCAGTAGTGGATTTAGAGATCTGGGGTCTAGACTTGGGTAGTGTGCTTGTACAATTGTAGTGCTATGCACTTAGCTCCTTAGCTAGTTCTCATAGCTTATCTGAGGCCTAGGTCTTGGGTTCGTAAAATCGAATATCATTTTATTGGCATTTTCTGGACACCTGTAATACCGAAAAAATGCAATAGAGAAGGCGGGAGCCTGAGTATCTAGCTCTGCAGAATCGATGGTTACTCGCGAGCTTGCAACGGAAATCAATTCGAAATTATGTTCACTCCTACACGTAAACATCGCTTCAATCAATCACCAATTAGTTGTGGCGACCCTGTTCTAGGTGTTAGCAGTAGCATAGCATAGCCGCGGTAGTCATAGCAGAGTATATTACATAACTAGCTAAACTTAGCATAAGTATATAGTTAGTTCTATTAATGCAAGGTCCATTCTAGGATATTATTATCTTTTTATTTCTTTTTTTTTCTTTTTATAGTGTATTTGTTATTAAATTGTATTCTTTTTCATTAATTTAATTTTATTTCTTAAATTTTACCATTTGTTATTACCTCTACCTCTTTTTTTAAGCTTTAATAGGGTTTCTAGGATTAAAATTAAAAATAAGAAGCAAGTTAATATTAACTTAATATTTTTTATTACACACATATATAATTATAATATAATATATA
>LDDX01000039.1:0-59462 GCA_012184315.1 Arthrobotrys entomopaga
TAAAAAAATTTAATATAAATATTAATTACTTTCTTTATTTTAGAAATATTATAGAATATATATAATAGACTTATATACTTTCTTAATAAATATTGTTAATACAAGAACCTATTATCAACAGTTTTAAAATAAAATATTATATTTATACACAAACAGTGCGAGTCCCTGCCGAAACTGACTATGAATACCGCTAGACCGAGTCTCGGGGATGCTACCATACGCTAGACCGATGATTACAAGCTACTCATGTTCGAGATACTGTAAAGTATACTATTACAGGCAAGGTATTCACACAGGGGTTCAAAGAGGCAATATTTGATATCATTTCAATGCTCATTCGTCTTCAGAAAGACTTCGCGTCAGAAGGATTATGTTACATGCGTAAAGAAACGAGAAGGGTCCCATTAAAGTCACGTAGACACCGATACGCCCCCTAAAATATAACCATCAAGAAACAAATAGAAATCGAAAAGAAAAACAACCAAATCAACCACCGAAACCCTGAAACATAATGGTTAGCAAAAGCCTGATAATATATATAGTGTATGAAGGTGTCTTACGTAGAGGGTACGTCCTTGTCTCTTCAAGGCATAGACAACATCCAAGGATGTGACGGTCTTTCTCTTCGCATGTTCGGTGTATGTTACAGCATCACGAATAACACCTTCGAGGAAGGTCTTTAACACACCACGGGTTTCCTCATAGATCACTGTGTAGGTGGCAAGTTAGAAGAAGCTCAAAAGCAAGGTAGAAGATAAGGGATTCTTACTGGCCGAGATACGCTTTACACCACCACGACGTGCTAGACGGCGGATAGCAGGCTTTGTTATGCCCTGGATGTTGTCTCGTAGAATCTTCCTGTGACGCTTGGCACCACCCTTTCCAAGACCCTTGCCACCTTTTCCTCGACCGGTCATTTTGTATGATGTGTGTGGGGAGAATTTAAGAAGTTTATTTTGGGTAGAGGTTTGTGATAATCAAAAGATCTTCAACTTTTAGATTTCTAATTTGATTTGTGATTGTGAGGATATTGACTAGATGGTGGAGCAAAAGAAATCAAGTCAGATCCTGGTGGGAGGTGGTGCGCTTAAGAATGCCTCACGCGACGCGTCGGTATCAATGGCTAACATCAAAATAGACCGGGCCGGGGTTAGCTAGCAGCGGAGTTCAAACAAAAAAAAAAAAAAGGTCAACAACAAAAGTAAAACACCCTCAAAAAACAAAAATAAAAATTAGGTAAACACTCGACGAATTTGGCGTATTGATATATTACTATTGTTTTTTTTTGGTTTGTTTCCCCCCCACCCTCTCCAGTATAAGTATTTTTTATTTTACAGTGCTTTGAGAAGCAACGAAAGTAAAGATAAAGTAGAAATGTGCTAACCAAATGATAACTGGCTTTAATATGATTATCACAATGAGGAATTATTCTATCCAAGAAGCCTTTTGGCCGCTGGGACGAGAAAGACACCTGCATGAAGCTCGTGTATGCACTTGTATTCGTTTCATCCGAACCGTCCTCGATACGGCTTTGCTGGATTCCAGGCTATCTCGATGTCTGCTTATTATCCAGGTATTGATGATGAATGTTGACACACTGCCCAAACACAGATACTACATCGAAAGAACAACGAGAAGAGCCTTCATGTGTAGGGAATATTCGGTGAGCTCATCGGTTTAAGTTCGGCTGGAGCTTGCTTTTTTTTTTTTTTTTTTTTTTTTTTTTTTTTTTTTTTTTCCCGGCAGCGTTTCTGGTAGGAGCGGAAAGCTATATGAGTGGTTGGAGGGATCTGGGAAGCTAATGTGAGATGCGCAGCTGTAAGGATCCACCACGCTTATGCGCGTTAGTGGTAATAATACATTAGTGGTGTGGAGGTTTAAAGTTATTTCCATTCGTTTTTGGGATGATTAGCTCTAACAATCGCCACCCTTTTGTTGGGGTGTTTGACCGTCTCATTTCCAGCACCCCGAAACTCATATTTTTTTCGTGTGGTGTTTGACTCTCTTATTTTGATTTTTCTCTTTCTTTTTTAATTCCAAAAAAAAATAATAATAATAACAATTAAGAGCAAGAAGAAGAGGGTTAATTTGGAGTGATCCAGTGCTGTCTGCCCTCCGCCGCCCGATTTTCTTATAAGGACCACACCGCCCCCCGAAAACCTGTTCTCTTTTTCCTTCTCCTTTCCTATTTCTATCTCCTTCACAACACACACCTACACTAGCAATCTTCACGACACACTCTGTCTACGAAAGAAAAAAAAGTCTTTCAAACCTCCCTTCATCTAAACTCTTCTACATCTCAAGTACATATCATCAGCCATGGCACGCACCAAGCAAACCGCCCGAAAGTCCACCGGTGGCAAGGCCCCTCGTAAGCAGCTTGCCTCCAAGGCTGCCCGTAAATCTGCACCAGCCTCCGGTGGTGTCAAGAAGCCACACAGATACAAGCCAGGTATTTAACCAAAACTAAAGACGCGTCTTAACATTTGAATCACGTTTTTGATCTTTCATTCTCCAATAGGTACCGTCGCTCTCCGTGAAATCCGTCGATACCAAAAGTCGACTGAGCTTTTGATCCGAAAGCTCCCATTCCAGCGCCTGGTTCGTGAAATCGCACAAGATTTCAAGTCTGACCTCCGCTTCCAGTCCTCTGCCATTGGCGCTCTTCAGGTAAATACTCATCCCTTCATTCATAAGTAGTGCATCTTTCTAATATTCGTCTTGAAAATAGGAATCCGTCGAGGCTTATCTCGTTTCCCTTTTCGAAGATACAAACTTGTGCGCCATTCACGCCAAGCGTGTCACAATCCAGAACAAGGACATCCAATTGGCCCGTCGTCTACGTGGGGAACGATCGTGATCTCTTCATTTCTTATGTCTCTTGGATCAATTTTAATGCTTTTTTTGCGGAGAACTGTCAACTTGCTCATGTTGATCACCGTTAATATATGTTATTAACGTCATGTTCAACGATTAATTGATATCTTCTATGAAGAACTAAACTAAGTGTTGCAACTCCGCCTTTATCTTTTTATATTGCCTTTTCTTTTTTCGTTCTTAGGGTCTGGGAATGCGTTTTTTGTTTCATGGTTTGTTTTTTTTGTTTTTTTTTACGGTGTCGCAATGGGCTGTATCATATCTGTTCTTTTCTCATGCTTTATCCACGACGAATCAATGAACACCGTTTGACACTTTTTGATACGTATATTGTCATGTTTTGAATTTCGCCAGTGATTTTAACTTCAACGATAAATTATTACGGGTTGAATACCGCGTGGTGTGGTGTGCCAGTTTACCCAGAAATGTAGTTTGGCAGCGGACATAGGAATTGGTCGCGCCTTTTATCCCACGCGCCCTATCACTTTCGTTACTTATAGAACAATCAGCACTTAGTCTACGAGAATCCTGTTGTGCGAATAGGTATAGGTGCACACACACCTGAACTTGGTTATTCTTGTAATATACTTGGTCCTACGAATGTTACAGATTGTGTCCTTGTGACCGTAATATATTCAAGATTTCCTCCACCGAAGGCGGCGGCGGTTGCTGCTGCTGCTGCTGCTGCTGTGGTGGGATTACGGGAAACTGATTAGGGTTGAGGGGTAATGGTGGTGGGAACTGTCCGAACTGCCCGAACTGCCCAGGGAATGGTAACTGAGAATTAGGTGGAATCGGGAAAAAGGCAGGGTTGATGTGAGCTCCTGAGGGAAAGTTTGGAGGTATGGGCTGGCTAGATGCAAGGAAGGGCAGGAGGGCAGAAAAGTCTTGTGGAGGCGCAGGAACTTGAGCCGGCTGGTTCGAAGTAGATCCTGTATCTATCGTTTTGTTCGGAACTGAGCGGGTCTCCAAGGCAGTAACGGGCGGCCGTTCATCTCTTGCAGTGTTGACTCTGTGGTGATGTTGGTGGTGTTGGTGATGATGTTGGTGGTGATGGTGATCGAAATTTTGGTTCGGACGGCGTGGGTTGGGTTTCATATCCATACGCCCTGGGGCTTGCCTGCCCCCTCTACCACGTCCTCGACCCCTAAATCCGCCTCTATTTGCCTGCTGATGATCTCTGGCCGGCATTCGTGGAGGTGCGTCACGTCGCTGCGGGCCGTTTATCTGATTTGGAGGAGGTGCAGACATCTCGTGCAGGTTTGCAGGGCGTGAGAGAGGAACATAAGGTTCGTCTATTGCGTCGGATGGTTGTATCTGGACACGATTCTGGCCCTTTGCCTTTTTTTCTTCTTTCTGCCTTCTCTTAAATTCTGCCTCTGCCTCGTCATCTGAAAATTCCCGCTCATCGTCCCCTACCTCCTCATCATGGAGGTTGCTTGCATCGCTACCTTTCAGTGCTCGAATTGTTTTTGTGAAGAGGAAGGTACTGTGTGATGGAATGTAATGTACCTTGCGGCCGACAGTCGCATTCAAGCTTTTGACTTCGTCGGCATCCCTTAGGCGAACTGTGTAGTAAGGTTGTTCAACTCGGCCAAATGTCTCCTGGACTGGGCCTAGGAGCGATCGGTCCTCGAAACACAGCAGAGACTGTTCGTTCAGTACTTGATATTCCCCTGAGACGCTTGCCTTGACAAGGATGAGATCATCGACAATAGAGTCTATCGCTCCAAGGAAAACGATAGGGGTACTGGCACTTATATCTATATTTGGGCGAGTAGAACGGGTTTCTGGAAGCTCGTTCTTGGTTCGATAAGGACCGCTAGTCCCTTTTTTGAATCCGGTTGGTCCATCGTCGTCTGAACCACCATCTTCATCCATAAGTCTCTTTGCCTCCTTTTGGATGTCAAGGAACACGGCATCTTCCTCCGCTTCGTCGTCATCATCGCCGTTACTGTCCACGCTCTCTTCGCTATCCCCATCATGATTGCTATCTGAAGAGCTAGAACCATCGTTAGTTGGTGAAGATCGCAGCGAAGACGAATGCGTTTTATTCTTCACGTCATCTTCGGCTTCATCCGCGGAAGAATCTAACTGCCATTCGGCATCGGGGTTTCCAAGGTTGGCTTTTCCTTTTTCCAAAAAATCGTCCATATCACGAATTACACTGTGGTCTCCGTCGTCATATTTGTCATGCAATTGGTCGGAGTAGTTTGCATCGGTAGTTTCCTGTTGATCAGCTCCCAATTCGCCGTCAATCGGGTCTTCTATTTCTTCTCGATGCTCAATATAATCCGCCGAACCATGTTTCCCCATGTTTTCCCGTTCTAATTCTTCTGAGATAGACTCCGGTATTTCGCCATCATCCATGCCTTCGTCCGGTGTTTCCATATCCATCTTGGTATTCAATTCGGATTTCCCGCCGGTAGTTTCGGTATGTCTATCAGTGGCAAGGAACAATCCTGGTATTGCAGTATCCTTTGTCGGTTCACTAGACGCATTGCTCGTGGACTGAGGTTCGGGTTCTATACTAATAGGTATTTGCTCATGTCCCTCAGAGAGACCGAGGGAGTTTGTTGTTAATCTGTTTGTTGGCTCCTCACTCTTTTGCGAGTCGAATGAGAGGCGTGCTCGCTTCGGTTGAGGTTGGCCGTCATGGACAAAATCAGAGTCTGTCGCCAGTGGATCAGGTCCATCGCCGTAAAGTATTGGATCGCTGTCCATCTCGCTGTTGGCGACGCTGTATGTCTGGACGCAATTTAAATAAAGGACAGTGAGCGTGTGTATGTGTGTGTGTGCCCGCGTAAGAGATCAGGCAATCGATTGCCACTTTTGCGAAGATGTTTCAATCTGCTAGTCAAACTTTGGGATATCCTTCTTTTTCCTTTAATATAATAATAAAATATTTTAGCTTTTCTAAAAGTTCTAAAATTTCTAATTTTTTTTCTTGCCTTGATCTGGGAAGGCAGGCTTGCTTGGCATTTCTGCAACATGCAAACAACGCGCCAACAACAAACAACACGCGCTTCCAATCGCAGAATGGAGGTGGTTATGGCAATCCCAACCTCCAATGCAATGCCTCTTTAGACGTAACTTGCATGTCATGTAATGATTGTATATCAAGTATTTGAATCCAACGCGGTCAATACCCGAATCGGACGACCCCTTCGAAACCAACTCGATATTTGGCTTCGAGGCCAACTCAACGTTATATCAGGCGATCTTAAATTGGCCACAAAACGTATAAAACGTGCTCTTCCCGGGGAATCCTTATTAATAACACAACATTCATAAATACTTAAGTATCTACCGGCCATGTCTCTAGACATATAGCTCCATTCGATTTTGCATATTATAATTGGTCCGACGTACTTCCAAGCGGGGTTATTCAATTAAACGAGGGGGAGACAACTGCGCTCCATTGGAAATGTCGACGACAGACCAAAATCCCGCAAAGGCAGGCTTTACACGTACTTCGGAAGCACGTCGTGAAGCTACCCAGCCCGGCACAGCGAAGCGTAGCCCGTACTTGCATTACAACGTAGCTTTATCCATAACGCTCTTTGCTGGCCTCGTGTCTGCAACTTATGCAACGATACCAGACTGTGATGAGGGTACGTTCATGGATCCTTAATCCAAACTCTCTGCCCTTGGAGTGTACCTCTAACATCGTTGTGCTTTTTGAATTGTCCAAGTTTTTAACTATTGGGAACCGACCCACTATTTATCGCACGGAAATGGGCTGCAGACTTGGGAGTACTCGCCAGTCTACGCAATTAGAAGTTGGCTATATATCGGGATTCATGCCCTCCTTATCATCCCATTATCTGTAGCCGGGTTTGACAAGGTAGTTATCTTGGAAGTCACGATACGCGTGTGAACTTGACTAACGCTTAATAGAAACATGAATTCATGTTCCTCCGAAGTCTCCTAGTTGGAGTAGCTTCATTCTCTCAGACGGAGCTATATGATGGTTTATCGAGAGCTCTTAGTCCAGATATCGGAATACTATTTCTCTTGATCTCTGTCCCAAGCGCTGGCATGTTTCAGGCGGCACCCGCCTACTTGCCATCTTCCTTTGCCATGTACTTCGTGATGTTTGGGATGGCGGCCTTCTTAAAAGCTCCTAGGTATCCGGTGAAAGCTTTAATATTTTTCTCAATTGCTGGCTTATGGGGCTGGCCATTTTCTCTCGTTTTAGTGATCCCTCAGCTTGTGCTCTGGGTGGTAGATCTGGGCAACCAGCATGGTATTCTCTCGGCATTTGTTACACTGATCCGGAACCTGTGGGGTCCTATCATTGTGCTGGTCCGTCATAACATGATCTCTATTTATAAGGGTTTTCGTACTGACTTATCTAAGAACAGACCTTTGCAATCATTGTCGATTCGGTAGCGTATCGTAAACTAGCATTTGTGCCCTTGAATATAGTCCTATATAACATATTTGGTGGAGAGGGAAGGGGTCCTAACCTATACGGTACCGAGCCATGGTGGTATTATGTTGCCAACTTGGCTCTTAATTTCAACTTTATGGCAGCGGCGGCTTTGTTGAGTATATTCTTCCAGGTACGGAAGTTGATGATGCTTGAATCGCTTACACATTGGTCGTATAACTAACGGAAGCCCTTCGATAGGTAATCGGCGCTGTGACGTGGCCTAAGGATGCAAATAGATATCAGGTAGCTTTGCAGCTACCATTTTATCTTTGGTTTTTTATATTCACGATGCAACCACACAAAGAAGAACGATTCATGTACCCTGCCTACCCGGCACTCTGCGTCAATGCTGCCCTGTCGCTATTCTGGTTCAAACGCGTGGTTTCACAAGGCATTAGAAGAATCCAGAGTGATGTTCCCGCTGACCTAGTAAGTGGAATTATCGTATCTGGTATTTTACTGCTTGCTGCCCTGGTTTCAGCTTCTCGCATCATTGCAGTTACGACGGGCTATAGCGCCCCGATGGACATCTATACCACTGATGGGAATTTCACCCTGACGGGAAATGTATGCTTTGGAAAGGAGTGGTACAGGTTTCCCTCGTCTTTTTTCTTGCCTGGTGCCGCTCGTCCTCGATTTATCAAAAGTTTGTTTGCTGGTCTATTACCAGGGACTTTCCCAGAGATGAGCGATGGATTTCGCGACGGGACCTGGCGGATACCTGAAAATATGAATGATCTAAACGAAGAAGATCGTTCTAAATATGTAAAGCGTGCCCTTCCTTGCTGTCTGGAGACTTGGTTTGATATTATTTACACTCAGCTGACAGAAGGAAATTCAGATCCCGATAGAGAGCTGCGACTACATAATAGATTCTTACTTTGACAAGCGAGAGGAACAAAGCCTGGAACCGAATTATGTTTTGGATGTTGAAAATTGGGATCAAATAACATGTGGGAAGTTCCTTGACGCTTCGAAAACGCCCTTCCTCGGTAGAGTATTATGGCTGCCCTCCTGGTCTTTAAAAGATAAAAGAGTCTGGGGGGAGTATTGCATCCTCCGGAAAAAGTAAATTTAATGTAAATAATAGCTGGAGACGCCATAACACTGAACCCATACGACTACATTAAGATACTATGATCTTGGAGGAGTATTCCGCGGGTTATATTCAGTTTTGTGACGACCACTTTGATTTCGCTAAAGTCCAATAATTTTCAACTTTGTTTCGCTCCAACAGCCTTCTCGCTTCACTCTCGGATTCGCATTTGCTTGTGGTGAATTTTTTGAAGGACCGGAGTTTCAGTTCACCTTCCCAGACTAGTGTACAATAATTTGATTCCATGGTTTCTGCAGCGAGGGGAGCAGAAGCACCCGGCGAATCACCTTCGGCATCGGAGTCGTGACCACCACTGGTCTCATTCCATTTTATCCTTTGTATCATAAGCTTCTTATATTTGTTGATCGCCCACGCACCTCCTTCAACCACAACCAAGTTAAACTTGGGATTATTAATGCATATCCCGGTTAGAGATAGCTGCTCCGCATTTTTCCGGATCTTGAATTGATGCGAAGGGTTCGTAAGATTTTCAATTCGGAAAACAAGGCAATGAACCCCCTTGGCTAGATCCTTCTCCTGATTGTTGTGTAGCTTCTCCAGCTTCTGTTCTTTCGTCAATTTTCTTTCCTCATTTGCGTGAAGATGTTTTTCCAGTCGCTCTGCGATTTGCTTGTTGACCTTAGCTTCCACGGCAGTTGGGTCTTTGACAGCTTCATCACCCCAAACTCTCATCATGTTTTTCATAGTTACTTTAGGGGGTTCCGGACGCTCAAGCCCGAGTCGTACTTTTGCTTGACTTTCTTTCAATTTTGTCATCCTTGTTTGTAACCTCGTTTTCTTTTGCTCTCGTTTCGTTAATGGTAGGGCTTTCGCGGCCGGAATGTGCTTCTCCATCGGTGGGTCTAGAAGAATAGGGTGTTGGACATATATGGTGATGATAGAGTCTTCCGTATCGATCTTGAGGTTGTCTGAAGAGATATCGCCGTAAGATCCATTGGTACAAAGACCTTGATCCCACCATTCCACTTCTGGAGGTTTATCTCGCTGATTGGTTGAGTTAGCGTTACCATGGAGGAAAAGACCAGCCACTGGTATGGTATTACTTACAACGAAGAGCTTATCTGTATCAATATCCTCCTCTATTCCTGCTCGCCTGGCTGCGGCTGCGATTCTTGCTTTGAGGGCCTCGAGCTGCGCTTGTTTGCGGAGAGCATTTGCTTGCTCTATATACTTTCCTTTTGGATTGAAAGATAATGCCTTCGGTGTACGGGGCTTTTGGTGACCGCTAGCTCCTGCACTGATACTAGGATCGAAATAAGGATTTTTGATAGGAGCCGACGTGGCGTTTGGCTTGGAACTTTCTAGAGTTCTCGGTCCCTTTTGTTGATGGGGAAGTTGTTTACTGATTCCATCGGACTTCTGGTTGGCCATAGTCGTGGCAAATTTTGGTTTCATAGCTTGTCGCCCGCGACTGACACTCGTCGGGGTCTCTACAGAGTCTGCGAGAAGGGCAGGATGGATTCCGATATCCAAACCTCCTCTGTTCCGGCTACTCTCCAGGGAAGGCTCACTGTATTCTTTGGAACCACTGGCTGGAGGCCCTGAAGGTGGCTTCTGAGAAGCGGTAGCCGATGTATTGTTGACGGCGGCTGCAACTCGGGCTCTCAGCAAGGCCATGCGACTAGCAGCGTCGGACACGGGGGCTGATTGGGGTGGGTTAGACACTGAGGGACCTCCGGAACGGACCCCCAAAGATGCTGCAAGAGCAGCGGCCCTGGCCCGAGCCTCCTCCACCATCTTTTTCTTTTGTTCCTGGGCTGCTGTCAGTGATGATGTTGGTGTGTCCATGCTTCTTGCTTTCTTCGTTGGTGAACCCGGTATTTGATCTTGGGGTGGTGGCCTCTTAAGGGACGCGTGAGACGCCATTGCTGGTCGATGAAACTTTTCGATAGAAAGCTACACGTAGGTATATAGGAGCAGTGGAGATTTTGGACGAAGAGGTGAAAATGATGAATCACGTCGTCTTGGGTTGGAGTTTGGTGCTCGATGCGGCCGCTTAGTCATCGGATATACCCTGCTCTTACTTGCTTTTTTATTTTTGCATCTCATCTTTAGAAAGAAAAAAAAAAAAAAAGGCGAGAAGTGCTTCAATTTTACAACAATCTCTCTGGATTGCAGCGGGCTCACTCGCCCACCCATACACTACTATCGATCGCGAATATCAGCAAGATGAACATCTCAAACCCAATATGCTCAGAAATCAATGCCGTCCACTTCGGTATACTCTCCACCAAGGACGTCCTCTCAATATCCGTCAAGCAGATCGTCAATCCTTCAACTTTTGACGTCAATGGAAACCCGGTGGACGGAGGTCTTTATGACCCGGCCCTCGGACCATTTGGGCGATCGATACCGTAAGTGTCTCTGCTCTGAATTCTTAAATATTTTCAGTTTGCGATCAGAATTGCTCGCGACCAGGCCGACCGTTGATAGAAAAATGTGTTATTCTATGCAAAAAGAACATGCGTCATTAGTTCGCATGTGCCAATTGCCTATTTATTACAAAAAATTATAGGCTTCTCAAATCCGCCTCTACCTCCCAAGCAAGTTATAAAGCTAATTATCTTAATTGTCATTGCTTTTAGGTGTGGAACTTGCAACCTTAGCAACGAAAATTGTCCTGGTCATGTTGGGCACATCTCGCTCCCTACTCCGGTCTACCATCCTGTATTCTTCGATCAGATGTATCGTCTGCTACGGTCGACTTGCGTGTATTGTCATCACTTGCGTCTGTCCAGACAGGAGATAAATCTTTACACCTGCAAACTCCGCCTCATCGACTCTGGGTTATTGCGAGAATGCGAAGAACTCGAACTTGTCGGCACAAACACTCTTGAGCGCTCCAGCAAGCTTTCAAGTGGAGTTGATGTGGGTGATGTGGCCGAGGACCTGGAAGAAAATGAGGATGCCGAGACCTTGATTCGAAAGCGAAACAAGTATGTGCAGAGACTTTTGCGCAAGGCACCCAAATTCGAAGGCATGAAGCCTTCACAAATAATGGTTGTGCCTCAGGCACGCCGGGCTATCATACAAGATTTCTTCAAATCTATGATAGGTGGTCGCAAGTGCAACTCATGTAAAGGGTACGATTTCCTCAGAATGGGAGCTCATATTTATCGTGGATAAAGTGTTAATCATATTTGTAAAAAAAGTATATCCCCAACTTACCGGAAAGATGGATACTCAAAGATCTTTCAACGTCCATTGTCAGCGAAGGAACAGCAGCAAATGGCACTACTTGGGCTCAGAATAAAGCACAGCTTGTCGAAAAGACAGAAAGGTCAAGCGACAGCTGCGGAAACCCGTTCAGAAAGAGACCAAAAACTCGCCAGCGAAACTTTCGAACCTAAGCCGATTGTTGAAGTACTGGAAGAATCGGATGTTGAAATGGATGAAGCGGATAGTATTCCACAGGAGATCACCAATCCAAAATCAGGAACTTTCCTGCCTCCCATGGAGGTTCTCGAACGCCTCTCTGGCCTATTCAAAAACGAAGTTGACATCTTGTCTCTGGTATATCGGAACGAGAAACATGAGAAACCAAAACGTCGTTCGGAAAGTCCACAGGATGCGGGCATGTTCTTCCTGCAGGCGATTCTAGTCCCCCCAACGCCGTTTCGAGCACCAAGTTTTGCGGGAAACGAGCTCAACGAAAATCCCCAGAACTCGATCTTGAAGAAGATACTGGATAGTTCAATACGAATCCGTGACATAAACGATGCTGCCAAAAACGAGCTAAATCGAAATAATACCTTTAGTAAACTAATCCGGGAATTTATTAATTTGCAAGACAGTGTCAACTTATTTATCGATTCAACGAAAGGCGGTGGAGTCGTTAGCACCAGGCAAGCAGCAGCGATAGTTGGTATAAAGCAGATATTAGAAAAGAAAGAGGGTCTCTTTAGAAAAAACATGATGGGCAAGCGTGTAAATTATGCTGCTCGTTCCGTCATCTCGCCCGACCCAAATATCGAAACCAATGAGATTGGTGTGGGTTGTGACTCGATCCCCTTGTCTCTTATTCAAGCTAACTAGTTCATTATCGTAGGTACCGCTAGCCTTTGCTAAAAAGCTTACTTATCCGGAACCTGTTACTCCTCACAATGTAGATGTAATGCGTCAAGCTGTGATAAACGGCCCGAATGTCTGGCCAGGAGCGACTCACATTGAGAATGAGAATGGCCGCCTTCAACGTCTGCCACTTTCTGCAGAAAGCAGGAAGGCGCTAGCGAATCAATTGCTCACTCCCTCGGAGTCTACCCTTAAATCATTCAACAAAAAGGTGTATCGACATCTCCGAAATGGTGACATGGTAATTATGAATCGACAACCTACACTCCACAAGCCGTCCATGATGGGGCATAAAGCCCGAGTTCTGCTGAAGGAAAACACCATAAGAATGCACTACGCGAATTGCAACACATACAATGCTGATTTCGACGGAGATGAAATGAATATGCATCTTCCTCAAAACGAAAATGCGCGAGCGGAAGCGCAATTTATTGCGAATACCGATTCCCAGTACTTGGTCCCAACTTCAGGAAAGCCTCTCCGAGGCTTAATCCAAGACCATATTGTTATGTCACTACATATGACCCAACGAGACTCGCTGTTTACGAGAGGCGAATACCAGGAGCTCCTCCATGCATCTCTTCGACCAGAGGATAATTTGGAAATAACTGAGAGAATCCAGCTGCTTCCACCTACTATCATAAAGCCCCTTAAGCTATGGACTGGAAAGCAGGTCATTACTACCATACTGGATAACATAAGACCGCCTGGGACAGCTTCAATCTCGTTCACCTCTAAGACCAAAGTACCAGCGAACAGCTGGGCCGAAAAATCAGAGGAGGGAGAGGTTGTTGTTCATGACGGCTACTTCGCCTGTGGTGTCCTTGATAAATCTCAGGTTGGAGCATCTGCTTACGGAATTGTTCACTCTGTTCATGAGCTTTATGGCCCAGGTGTCGCCGGAAGTTTTTTGAGTATCCTCGGCCGCTTATTTACGAAACTACTCCATATGCGAGCGTTTTCCTGTGGTATGGAAGATCTTGTTTTTGTAGCTCAGGGCGACCAAATCCGACGACGTACTCTTGAAGCAGCGGATTCAGCTGGCGCGGCGGTTGCTAGGGGATTCGTGGAAGTCAGCGAGGATTTGGCTGATCCCGGTTCAATGCTACTCTCGTCGAGGCTTGAGGAAGTTCTGCGGAACGACGCAAAACAACAGACTTTAGACAGCCTTATGGGTTCTAAAGGCCACGAGCTAACGTCAAAGGTAATCAAATCTTGTCTTCCAAATTCTCTTGTCAAGCCATTCCCGCGGAACCAGATGCAAGCTATGACTGTTTCTGGGGCCAAAGGGTCGGATGTCAATGCTTCACAGATATCATGCCTATTAGGCCAACAGGTGCTGGAAGGGAGAAGAGTTCCTGTTATGATAAGTGGTAAAACTCTACCCAGCTTTACGGCTTTTGACCCTGGTCTGCGTGCGGGTGGTTATGTCACCGGACGCTTCTTAACTGGAATTCGACCCCAAGAATATTATTTCCACGCTATGGCAGGAAGAGAGGGGTTGATCGATACAGCAGTCAAAACAAGTAGATCCGGGTACCTTCAGAGATGTTTGATCAAGGGTATGGAGGGAATAAGAACGCATTATGATAGTTCTGTTCGGGATTCGGACGGATCTCTTGTTCAGGTATGGTTCTTTTGTCTTGTCAATCTCAGAGAACTATTTCCAGGTTAAAAAATTAACGGCGAACCTTTAGTTTCTGTATGGTGAGGATGGCATAGACATCGGGAAACAAGCTCACCTCAGCGATTTCGCATTCCATGCAAGGAATCAGGAAACATATATTGAACGACTCGGAGGAGCTAACTTAACGGATCGGCTCGATTTCAAGTCCGCTCTTGAATATTCTAAAGACGTGTCGAAAAGGCTGAATAAGGGTGGATGGCGAGCAAGATTTTTGGACCCTGCGATATCCGTGTACCCCCCTGGACGTTACGTTGGAAGTGTGTCAGAGCGTTTCTCGGGTGATTTAGAAAAGGTAACTTGGAACCTGTAGGCCCCTTTCGAAAGAAAACAATGGTTTTTTAGTGACTAATAAGGTTTTCAACAGTTTGTGAAGGAAAACCCTGGCGGCTGGCTCCCATCTGATAAGAGGGAAAAAAAGACATTTAAAAACCTCATGTATCTCAAATATCTTCGATCTTTGATAAGTCCAGGAGAGGCTGTCGGTATTCTAGCAGGTCAATCCATTGGTGAACCTTCAACTCAGATGACGTTGAACACTTTCCACTTGGCAGGACACGCAGCGAAAAACGTCACTCTGGGTATACCACGTTTGCGTGAAATCGTGATGACTGCGTCCGCAACAATTGCAACACCCAAGATGACCTTGATGCTGAACAGCAATGTTTCTTCTGATCAGGCTGCAATTTTCGCAAAGAGCATCAGTCGACTTAGTTTATCGGAGGTTGTAAAAAACGCAACGGCCACCGAGACAGCTACGCAAGGGAAAGGCTTCTCTCAGGCCAAGGCTTTCAAAATAAAACTCGAATTTTACCAGTTGGCCGAGTATGAGGAGGAGTACAGCACTACGATCCCAGAAATATTCCAGGCTATTCAGACTACATTCATCCCAAAGCTTTGCCAAGGGGTTTCGAAGGAATTTAAGAAAATGGGAGTTGCATCTGTGGGAAACAATGATTCTATACCAAAAATCGGAACAGCGTCGAAAACCATTAATGAAGGTCAATCGGGTCATTTAAACGTAGAAGCTAATAATGACGAAGACCAAGAGGACCTGGACAGTGAAGATGAAGACGGCGAGCAAGACGCAAAACAAAGCTCTCGGAAAACGGATACCATCTCTTACGATGAACCCGACGACGACGAGAGGGACATTCTTAATGGTATGGAGGAAGATGAATATGAAGATGGTGACGATTCATCTGATGACGACGAAAGTGAAGCCTCGCAGAAAGAAGGCGCGGACGGGGAAGGTAAGGTCAATGAGGACGGCCAGCGAGATCTATCCAAAAAGGACATCGCATTGGCACTGGATACACTAAGATCAACCTACTCGGAGATATCCGGATTTTCGTTCGATCGCATTGAAGGGAGCTGGTGCCAAGTCGAGCTTGAGGTAAGGTTTTGTTCCTGCGCTGTCATCAAAGTTACGTGGACCAAGCTGATAGAAAACCAGTACCCTGCTGAGTCGCCGAAAATTCTTATTATCAACATCGTGGAAAAGGCGTGCCGTGAAAGCGTGATTCATCACCTGCCCGGTATCAAAACCTGCGAGGTCGTGACGGATGATTCCCAGAAGAGTGTGAGTATTGTGGCACTTTTCACTCGATCATGCGATTACATAAGCAAAATTTATGGTTCGGATCTAAACTGATTGGGTTTTATTCCCACGCCCACAGCAGCAGCAGCGGCCGCAATTGAGTGTCGATGGGGTCAACTTCCACGCTATCTGGGATTACGCCCACGTGATCGACACGAGTGCGATCCACTCGAACGACATCGCCGCCGTGCTGCGGGTGTATGGTGTCGAGTGTGCTCGCAACACAATTATCATGGAGATGGACTCTGTCTTTAAAGGGTGCGTATTCGGGGCTTTGTTTGCTGAAGACATATTGCTTCTTTCGGATCATTCCACTGACTCTCTGTTTTTTGTCTCAAAGGCACGGAATAGCAGTTGACACCCGACATTTGAACTTGATTGCGGATATCATGACTCGAAATGGCGGATTCTCGCCGTTTAACCGAACGGGGCTCGCAGGCGCAGTTTCTCCGCTGATGAAAATGAGCTTTGAAACCACGTGCAACTTTCTCAAAGAAGCGAGCCTCGCCTATGAATGCGACGAGCTGAGGAATCCAAGTGCAAGGATCGTGTTTGGACGCCTCCAGAACATTGGAACGGGGTCGTTTGGGGTGCTGGTTCCTACTTGAAGCGGGGGGATGGGGCTTACTTTTTCTCTCAGTTTGTTTTCAGCTTCAAGATAAGAGCGATTAAATGTTCGAGATACAAGAAAGAAAGATTCGATTTCCGATGCCTTGTACTTGGTTTCTAAGACATTTCGATAGATGCATATTTTGAGTGGATACATCAGCGCACCTTGTCGGATTTTGTATTTTTAGACATTTCTCGTTTAGCATAATTTTCTTTTTTTCTTTCTTTCTTTCTTTCTTTCTTTTTTTTTTTTTTTACCCTGGATAAGTAAATATTTAACGAGCAGATATTGTTGGGTAGTGGAGGAACCCCATCTCTCCTCGATTTGAATCGTATGTAACGGTCGGAACGGAGGGTAGACATAACGCTAGGACAGCAAAAGCATGAGAATGCGACCGGGGAAGCCTGTCGATGGGCCGGTCCAGATGGTTTGACAGAAGCACAAAAAGATGGACGGTGCTTGTAGGTGCCCACGGTGCGTGGGATTGAATGGTGCATCGATCGGCAGGGTGCATGATGGCCAGACCCAAAAGACCGTCCTGGACCCTGCCTCCCCTGCCTCCCCTGCCTCCCCTGCCTCCTCTGCCTCCCCAGGGAAAAGATTTTTCGAACCCGAACAAAGGTGTCGTGCAGCAACCGCAGCAAGCAAACAACGCACGACATAGGCTGATATGTATTGGTTCACTCTTCTGACCCGATTACTTCTGATTGGCAAACCGGCGCTAGCCTCGTGCGATCGCCCTCCGCCGTTGAGTGTTTCTGAAATATATGGGACTATTATTATCATATCTTCCATATCAGCTTTTGCTCCTTTGAGGAGTTCCTCAACGGGGGTTTATTTTGCCGGATGCGACACTCCGTCGGTTGCTACATTGTCAAACAAATCTTCTCTTAAAAAAGAGAAGAAGAAGAGGAAGAAGAAGTGCTGTAAAAGAAAGGGCGAAGGGAAAGAGTACTTGGTTCTTCCGCCTGCGGGTTATTCTCGGAGCATTCACCTTGGTGTTCGGATTTTCTTGCATGATAACGAGCTACCAGAGAGAGGAGCCCGAGCCCGAGGCCAGGCAAAAGGATTCAATCGGGTCGAGTGCATAGGAAGGCCGCTCAATGTATTAGATGCAGAAGCAGCTGCCTAGCTGATTAAGTAAATATTATATGCCTAAGTATGAAGGGAAAAATTTTCCAATTTTTAATCTTTTTTTAATCTTTCTTTTAAATTTTTTTAAAATTTTTTTTTCAACCTATGAGCACGGACGATTTTTCCGGAGACGCTCGAACATATCTCCATCTCTCTGGAAAATGTAAAAGTGTGGCTTTTTTTTTCTGTCCCACCATGTCGTTTATGCACAAAAAACTTATTAACATACATGATAAGAATAATAATAATGTCATATATATATAATGTGACAAGAGTAATGGAATCGGTCTTGTTTCAATGGGATGCTCATTTGATGGGCCTGGACGTGGGTCCTGCACATGGTTGACCTACCCGACACGTCGGACGATTCCGAAAAAGAGAGCAGCTGAAAAAAAAAAAAAAAAAAACGTGGGAAGAATTTTTTTTGAATGGAGAGTGCGCAACGGTGGCCGACTTGGCGCGACGGATGTAGGCCTGTCACACTCCACTCAGCGAGGACAGGGAGGATGAGGATGTAGGTACTTAAGTACATGTACATGTAAAAATATGTATGCGAGGATGCGTCGACCCCAGCTGGTTGGAACCTGCACCAAGCTTCTAGAACAAGAAAAAACATGTCAAGTCGACTTTTCGTTCGTTTGTCCGACCAACCAACTCTCTCCGTTCCATTCCAGGCCATCCATTCAGTTCCCACAACCCCGGTCAGCAGGGAGGGAGAAAGAAAAGAAAAGAAAGAAAAAGAAAGGAAAAGAAAGGAAAAGAAAAGAAAATTGGGAAAAAGAAAGGAAAAAAATAAAAAAATTCCCTCGGCTAAGTGAGGCTATGGCCTGTCCAGAGCGAATACGGCTACACCGACAACTCCGGACCCTTTTTCATCAACCACTCTATGGCTTGCTGCATTGGAGTTAATCATCGTTATAGCTTGCCGAGGGATGGCCCGAGTCGAGAAAGGGCCATCGAAAAATAGGGCTACCGAAAGACCTCCTGCACTCGCTTTGAGAATGATAGGGAGAATACTAAGCATATATATATTTAAGTATATATATATACTTTATATATATCTCTCTAGAGGATGGGGCCAAAACACTGGCTTTTGCCTCCCTCTGACCTCCATCAAAAAGCAGAAGCAGAAAACCACCCCCAGCAGCAGCAGCAACAGCAGCTTCATCATCATCATCATCATTATCATCAACAGGTCCTCACGCGGCCGAAGCGAAAAAACAGGCTGCTTTGTCATCGGCCAGCCTAAGCGATCCTATTGGCTGCCTGACAACACACACACACACACCACACAGAGAACGGAGCGATCGAACGCCGGAGAAAGAAAAGGGCTTTCAAATTCGAAAGGGTCCTGCCAAGACCTCGGTGACGTCGGCTCTTCGCTAGTTAGCTCGCAAACCGCAGCAGGAAAACAGGCGAACGGTCGAAAGCTAATCAGATTAAGCCGATACGAAGACAGGCTCGGGGCATTCCATTCGACTCATCATTAGATAATCACCTTTTGTCCCTCTCTCTCCGAGAATAATATATATATATATATATATATATAAGTACTTAGCTATATATACTTGATAAGTATATATATCTACAACCTCCTTCGCCACTTCCCTTTTTTGATTTTTTTTGTTTTCGCCTTCAATAATTTTTTTTTTCTCCCAACTTTGTTCCATCGACGAGACCGTCCACACAATAATACCACAACCAACACACACTTCAATCATATCGCACCCATACTTTCATTACAACAACAAATCAAATAGTAGCTGCTGGAGTTTCGCCACCGAACGGGAAAAAAAAAAAAAAAAAAAAAAAAAAAAACTCCGGTTCACCCTTTCTTCCCCTACCAAAATCTTCGGGTCTTCTCCCGTCCGACAATGATGACCTACAGTCAACCTACTCCAGCATACTCAAATTACGACCTTCTCAAGACCAAATCTCCTACTTCTCAACTCCCTAACCCCCAGGGGTTTTATCGATCTCCTTCTAGTACACACTCACAGGTGAATCCAAGAACTTTACCTCCATACATCTCTCTTCAGAGAGCTTCGGAACCAGCTTCCCCTGCGACAATAGCTACCACCATATCGTCTCATTCCACACCCTCCCCGTCGCCATCAAGGCAGACGAACATGCCAAACACCGCCTCAAACACCGACTTCACATTGTTTGATGAGGCAATCATGGCAGTGGCCCAAGACGTCAACGGTACAAACTCAAGCAAAGGCAGAACTGCTATGGATGTCACTTCCACTACCTCTTCAGTAGCAGAAAACCCAGCTGCCTTGACAAGTTACGCTCCTAGCGGCTTCCCAATCATCGTCCCTCACGACGTCCCCTACTCCAACTACGCCCAATCTGCAATGTACGGTAACTACTCAGGCAATTACGCCGGTCCGGATACATCGTCGACCAATTTTTACTCTCTCGGACAAGACCAACAGGTCTCTCAGTCGCCACAACGACAGCCTCAGACAGCCGCAAAATACCTGCGCCCCGTCTCGTATAACAATAACCAAAGCAATGTTACTCGACATCGCTCGGCGGCTTCTCAGCTGAATAACGAAGTGGAACCTATTGAAAACGTGCCCGCTTTGTCGCCAACATCAAAACGCCAGGCCACATTTATGCAATCCGGATTAGCCAGCAGAAATGAAAACCCTGCTTCTACCTGTGAGGATATCAACCTATTCGTAAAAAATTGGCTTGATCAGTACTTACAAATTAGCTCAGATTTGCAATCCGCGATGCCCAAGCTGGGACGAACCTATTCGGATGCCGTTCAGGATGAATTGTACAACCCAGAACCACACCGTGAAACCAGCTACTCATCACCTCAGAAAAAGCCCACTTTTTACCAAAACACCGACCCAAAAGGCGATAGCAGACATTCTTTCCCTCAGATCTTTCACGAAGCCCAACAGCAGCACCAACAAGACTTTTCTCATGGCGGTTCGCCACAGCAACTCGGTAGCCGTGATCGATCTCCCTTCCGACACAACTCTCCCTTCCACCCCACAAACACTACCAACATGCCGCACGGTATCGATCAAACCCAACTTGCGATGGCTTTAGCACTTCGCGAGCAGATGAGGAAGGAAGCTGAACAATCTGTTGCGCCAAAGACCATTTCGCCTAGGGAATCTCTGCTCGAATATCAAGAACCGGAGAACCAACACAATCAAATGGCTTTGTTTCCACCTGTTCAAGATAGTAGAATCACCACTCAGGACGATGTTATCAGTAACGGCGGCAGCTTGCACCCATCCTCGCATGATGGTTCTGACCTCGATGATTTCCAAAGCATGGCAACCAGCCGCCGAGCGAGCATGGCGGACTCAACTGTTTCATCTCATATTGATGTGCCAAGATTTGGCTATATGCAACAACCATCTTTCGACACAATTTCTACTAACCCTTACTACTATCCGGATGCAACCTCTATTGCAACGTCAACGTTGCCTTTGACTGAGACATCATATCTCAAAGATGAAATGAGTGCCAACCCGATTACTCGTCCGTTGGACACATCTGCAAATACGGGTACATATACATGTACATATTCCGGTTGCGGCCAAAGATTTACCACTTCTACGAAGCTTCAGAAACACAGGCGGGAAGCACACAGGAAATCGGTACCTTCCGGCAATAGCGTATCGACAGCAGCCGCCATTGCTTGCAGAAATGCTCAACCCGGGCCTCACCGCTGTATGAGGATTAACCCATCGACAGGGAAGCCATGCAACACTGTCTTCTCCCGGCCCTACGATTTGACCAGACACGAAGATACGATCCATAACACCGCCAAGGCAAAAGTGAGGTGTGAAATTTGTGACGACGACAAATTTTTCTCTCGTAGTGATGCCTTGGTGCGCCACAGAAGGGTGAGTTTAAACTCCGTAAATATTTTTTATCTCGAATGATCTAACGTCTTACAATTCAGGTCAAGCATGGTATCCACTGATTGAACGTCAAGGTGCACTCGCAAGTCGACGGAAACAATAAAAAAGCACTATATATAAAAAAAGAAAGTAAAAAAAAAAAAAAAAGTAAAAAAAAATATGAAGAAAAAGAAAAGAACCGAGGCCCTGCATAAACAAACCCACCACGCGGTTGCACATGACGTCATCGATTCGGCTAAAAAAGCCAGTTTCCTGCAATTTATGTTTCTCCGAAAAGAAAAAGTCTTTTTGCATCAGCTTTGCGGCTTGCGGCGTTTGTTTCTTGTTTTCGGCCCTTGTGATCGGCTTTTATTCGTCATAATGATTAAACAGATTTGCTGCTTCCGATTATTCCATCATCACAGCGTTTTCGACAGCAAAGCACAAAATTTCTATTTCGCAACCCTGTTGATTTTCCATAAATAAACGGCGTCAGGTTGAATTTTCCTTGGGCGGGGTTGTTGTATGATTAATCGATGTATTATTTTTGATGAAAAAGAAGGCCGGGTATTGCCGATTTTTGTTTGGCTTTTTCTTCTTTTTTTCTGTTTGTCTTTTCTTCCCTTTTTTTATCTTGCAGGAACTACGAAGGTTATCAAGCTATCACGGGGGGCATTGTACGATAGGAACTTTGACGATATATGGTTTTGACGATTTCTTTTTGATACTAAAGGACTAAAAGACGAGTATAATCTTAATGCATGACTGTCGGTACTATTATAATGAAAAATTTATACAATGATATTTCCCCAAGTTTCACAAAAACCCAAGCAAAGTGCTCGTGACTCGTAAGGCTTGTCGATTTTTATTTCGTATTATCGTCGGATGCAAAATTAATTGCATCTGACAGTTTGTGAATACAACCCACGTTGTCAGATTATTTGAGTTTCATCTAGTTTATTCTCCATCGATAACCTCAAGATATTGTTTTCACCCATTAGGCTGATGTCTGCGGGCTTTTTGATCACCAATCTAGATAACACAACTATGGGAGTCTATTCTTGCTAGTAACTTACTTTGTAATAACCGTGTGATAAGATAGGCCGTAATATAGTTATGTTCATTATTAGTCTCGTTTCCAGGTTGTTCATATCACAGGCACTCCGAAATTATGATAAAATTCTGAAGTAACTCGAAAATCGGTTTCCCATTTAGGAACCACACTTTCCAGTCTCGAACCAAACCAGACAACGCAAGCACATTTTTCTTTCTCTTTAATGTAAACGTGGAATCAAACGCAATCATTTATTTTGTACCTGTCTCCCCCAAAACGGCGTCCCTGGCTGTCATGTTGTTGGGCACGAACCCTGTAAATCGCTTAAATTGTTCGATACCCTTTTCATGGCGAATTTAGAATGTTAGAAAGGATGACGGTTATTCGAGCTCATCGGAAGGACTAAAAGAGTGGGGATATCCATGACGTACCTGGCCAGTCAGGGCTTCCAGCCCCGGAACGGCGCTCCAACCCAAATCTTCTGCTATTTTCATGATATCTGTGTATCGAGGTTTATACGCCATTTCGACGAGCACACGCTTGCTACCACACCCTGCTGGGGATCCGATACCGAGTAAAGCTGCCGAAAGTTCTTTAATTTTGACGTCAAGGTCACGATCTGCGGGAACCGTCGACACCGCAGCTACTAGAGCCGTTGAAATCTTGGAGATATCCTCCTTACTTTCGATCACACGAATATCGTATTTATCACTAGGAAATGATGCGACCATTTGCTTGCTATTTTCGGCAGTTCTGTTGATGATATATATCGGAGACAGACCCAAAGTTGCCAGTGCGTAAATAGCTGCGCGGGAAGTTCCTCCAGCGCCAATCACCAACCCGGATGCTGGATCTTCAATATTGACGAACCCCCCAGTTCGAAGCGCCATCTGAATTCCCAGCCAATCCGTGTTATCCCCCCGAAGGATATTCTTACCCTTGTCATCTGAACCGACTGGGTAGATCGTGTTTATGGCTCCGATCACTTGGGCTTCGTCACTGATTTCATTGAGGTGATCAAAGTATGATAGCTTCAAGGGAATGGTGATGGAAGCCCCACCAAAATCAGCTCTCTGGATCTTATCCAGCGTATCCTCAGCCTTATCTGTCTCTAGTGTATCGTAATGATGAGGTAGTCCGAATTGTTGGAAGAGATGATTGTGCAATGCTGGGGATCTCGAGTGCGAGATTGGCTTGCCGAATATATAAAACTGCCTTGGCGATATCTCCCCCAATAACGTCAAACCCCGGTTGATCTCTGCGATGGAAAGCTGCCCCGGTGCTGCTTTGAAGGGTAGGGCGTCATGCGATACCGGCGTCAAAAATCTATTTAAAATGCGGCTCATTTGGCCTTTGCTCGTCATGTTGATGGCGATCAGTCTGACGTTTTGCGTAGCCGTAGCCCATGCTCGAAAAGTTTCTAAAGAGTAATTGTCGCTGAGCGTTCGGGCGATCCCGACCAATTTGACGATGTCGCCATGCTCTACGGCCTTGTTGAAGATTGGTATCCACGAGCCATCGGACCAAGAATGCTTTTGCTTCGTATCATGATGTGACGCTATGATTTGCGTGAAGCCCTTCGTAGTTGTGATTCGTTGAAGTAATGTTTCCGGCCATGTCATCTCGAGGTCCAAATACTCGAATCCCATTCTCAAGGCGGTCAAATAGAGTCTCTCAGCATCTTCCACAGCAGAATCCGGGTAGCGACCGCCCTGGCTTTCTGTGCGTATGGTGAAAATGATAGGGAGGGACGTCTTTGAACGCAAGTATGCGACCTGGTCGTTCAAGTACTCGATGGAAGGTACTCCAGTTTTCTGGCTGGGATCCGTGAGTAAATCAACCCTCAACTCTACAGCATCGCAACCCTCCACGCATCGTTCAATGATCTGGGATTCGTTCTTCAAGTCGGGCATTGTGAGAGACACAAAGAAAGAAGATTTCTTGGCTAATATTGCCGATGTTCCCGTGCTTGTGCCTCGAATTACGGATAGGAACCGTGCAAAGTCAGGCCTTATTGTGATCAGGCTTCCAGAGTTAATAGCTGGGCTGTAATATTGATAATTGCTGCATTCGTGGAACCATGGTTTCCGCCTTTGCCATACACCCATCATATCATCCACGTATGCCGGTCTAGTTTTGTCAATCTGGAGGTAATCCATAACTTTAGTGATATCGCGATGGATATGAATAACGATACCGCCACTACTATGGTATTTTTTGAGGAGCTGCCTTGCTTCTGACGTTTCTACGATACCCCCACCGCATGCGAATATATAATTCTTGGGTTTGCTCTTGAGTTCTCTGGCGAAAAGGTCGTATTCAAGTTTTCTGAACCCTTCCCACCCCGAATCGTTAATGATTTCGGGGATAGATTTTCCTGTTTCCTTCTCAAGCAATGTGTCGAGATCTACGAGCGGGAGTCCGAGAATTGTGGATGCCCATAGACCCATGGTCGTCTTTCCAGCGCCTCGCATACCAATGAGAACTATAGAATTGTCGTTTTCCTTTTTTTTGCTGGAAACAGTCTCCTTAATCTCATGCCCACGAAGAGGTACACCGAATGGTCCGGATAGAATATCCCACCAGCCAGGCCAGGTCTTCTCTACACACCGACGTTCGAGAAGAAGGATGGGTTCATCGAGGGCTGCGCTGAGAACACTGAAACTCATGGCTACTCGGTGATCATCGTAACAATGCACACCTCCTTCTGGAACTGTGAGAGAAGTTATATCTCGAGCGTCAATTTCTATGCCATCATCAAATTCCCTGCAAGCAACACCGAATTTTGCGAGCTCATGATTCATGGCGGCAATACGGTTGCATTCCTTCACTCGTTGATTTGCGATACCATATATCCTTGTAGTCTTTGTTTCCGAATTTGCAACTGCGACCGCAGCTAGAACGGAAGCGGTGAGAAAAGCGTCTGTCATCGGTTCCATATCAATGTTTGGTAAGGCCTTCAGACAACCACGGGGCGGGCCTTGAACTGTCGTGCTAGTTGGAGACTGCTCGACCTTACAACCCATAGGGGCGAGAACGTCAACGGCGAATCGTGCGTCGCCTTGAAGAGAAGCCGATCCGATATTTGGAACTGTGCATCTTGTTCCGCTGATAGCCGCTAATGCCAACGGATACGTCGCAGAACTAGCATCACTTTCGATAACATACTCGGCTGGACAGATGTATGTGGCTTTTGGAATGTGATACGTGTAATCTTCAGTCTGAGAGCTTTCCACTTTCACGCCAAAGGAAGCCATCATGCTGATTGTCATGTCGATGTAGAGTTGGGAGATTGGCTTCCCTACCAATTTCAGAGTAACAGCCTCTTGGGCATACGGAGCACACATCAATATGGAAGATACATATTGTGAAGAAACTGAAGCGGCAAGTTCGATACGGCCACCTTTCATTCCGCTGGTTGATTTGACCTTCAGTGGAAGACAACCTTGCGATTCTATACAAGTAATTTCGGCTCCGTTTGATGTCAGTGCCTCGACCAATGGTCCGATAGGTCGCTGTTTCATTCGGTTGTTTCCGGTTAAGACACAACTCTCCAAACTGGCTGACGGTGATACCAGAGTAGCTACGGAGGTTAGAAACCGTGCTGCAGTACCTGCGTTCCCAAGGTACAATGGTTCGGAGCATGCAGTTAGTTTCCCGCCGTTGCCTTGAACAACCAAAACCTCACCATCATCCTCCCAGGAGTATTTGATACCACCCAGCTGGCTGAGTGCAGTGAGCATGTATTGTGTATCATCTGACTGCAGGAGATTGCTAATCCGACAGGTGCCTGAGCTCAGAGCGGCCAGAACTAGCGCGCGATTAGAAATTGATTTGGAACCAGGTGGTGTTACTTCTAGATTTAGAAGAGTTGACTCGAGGCGGCCTACGAAAACGCTAGGAGAAAGAATGACTTGAATTGCGTCATCAGAAACGGTGCTAGCCTTCTTCTCGTGAGTTCGCCCAATGGCAGATAAGAGAACAATTTTCTTTTGCTTGCCGTAGTTCTTTTTGTCGACGGCCATGATTTCGAGGAGTCGGTCAATGTTACACGTCTTTCCGCCGGATAGCTTCTTCACGCGTTTGTCCTCTAAGGCCACAGGGAGGCCATAACCAGATATGCATTTAGACAATCTGGCCACTGCTGTTGGACTGAGGACTCCAAGGTATCTTGCTAACTCAGCTTCTCTGACCATGCCGATTGCGACGCATTCGCCGTGGAGTAATTGAGGTGTCAGGATGGCCTCAAATGCATGGCCAATCGAATGACCAAAGTTTAGTAAATTTCTCAGTCCCCCCTCTCGTTCGTCGGCCGACACAACATGTGCTTTGACTTTCGCCGAACCGACGACGATGTCCATGAGGAGATCGCGAATCACGTAAAATCGACCCTTGCCTTTAAATACAACCCTGTTAGCTAGAGATACTGGGATGTACAAAAGAATTTGTGTCTAACCATCTCCTGTCGGCTTAGCCTTGATGGCCTCCATCACAGCGTCGCAATTTAATTCTAGCCTTGAAAATGCGGCTTCATCCCAGATAGCTGCTGTCTAGCACTCAAAGTTTAGAAACGGTAGTAAACAATTGAGAGGCCTAGGGAGGTACCTTGATGACTTCTGCCATGCCGTTAATGAATTCTCGCTCTGGCAATGTTTCTAGAACTGCCAAATCGACAAATATCCTCTCCGGTTGCCAAAAAGACCCGATTAAGTTTTTCCCAAGGGGGGTATCTATGGCTGTTTTCCCTCCAATCGAAGAATCTACCATTGCAAGTAAAGTTGTCGGGATCTGGCAAAATCTGACACCTCTCATGAAGGTAGCTGCGACAAAGCCAATCATATCACCAATGACCCCACCACCAAGAGCAAGTATAACGGTATCGCGGGTACATCCTTGAGATAACAGCCAATCCTCAACATCGGCTTTCGTACCTCTCGACTTCGATTGCTCTCCAGGGCTTATTTGGTAATGAAGTAATCGTGCGCTCTCGGAGCTGCCTGATAATTCTCTTTCAAAAGATTCTTGCAGAGAGCTGAGGTATAATGGTGCAAGATTTGTATCGGTGATGATAACGTATGTCGAAGATTTAAGGTTGGATATGACATCCTTCGCGATGTGTGAGGTGAGAAGTCCGTAGCCGACGGTTATGCTGTCATTCCCAAGGATGTTGATCTTAGTAATATCTTCGCAGCTAGCCATCTTGATGATATGATATATGCAATTTACTTGAAAAAAATTTTCTTGGTGGGAGCTGGCGAATGAAATTCTATGATAAAAGCGATTTTTTCCTCTCAGAGATCCAAATCATAGAAGTTCAGACGATGTGTAAAGGTGGGGCCCGGGGTGTCCGTTGGATTTCGAGCCTTCGTGAATTCGCTGACGCAGTGGATGTGAGGCCTGGAAGAATGTCGCGGGTACGATAATAAATTCGTAATCGAAGCGCCCAAGCGGATTACAAAACGATACAGCTACAAAGCCATCACAGAATAAATAGTTCAGATGGTGTCCTGTTGTTTCGCGCCTACTAGCGGGGATATCTGAGCTCGCACGTTGAGTTGACTCGATAAAAACAATTCTATGAGACCTTTTTATCCGCTTAGCCAGGTCCGAGAATCGGCGTTGGATAATTATTTCTTAACTACGGGTCCTGCGTTGTTGTTGGTCAGTCTCGGCACTGGACACTTAAGTATACTTAAGCAACTGGTCCCGAGATTGCTTATCAACAACTCCCGTGTTGCGTGCGTCCCCCAGACTAAATCAACAAGTAAAGTTAGATGCATTGTGGATGGAAACATTCGAAGCGTTGCGCAGAGACAAACGAGACTAGGAAAAATTTAAACACACCAATTCTGGACCAGCCCACAGGGAAATACAATAATATTTGTCAAGTCACGTTTTGCTTTTGAAAAAACCATCTTGGAATATACATCTTACACTGCCGCCATTCGTCTGAATTTGTGGCTGGAATCTGTTTACATTTGGTCTGATCAGGCCTCCTCCTCCTCGTCATCCTCCTCTTCATCGTCTCCCTCGTCGTCCGTCACTTCCTCGCCAAGTGTCTTGAGCCGTTCCTATGGGTTGGCGTTAGCACTCATCCGACAACCAAGTATTCATTCAATGTGATTACCTTGTATTTCTTCACATTTTCTTCTAAATCTGCCATGACCAACATGAGATCGTCCGTCTCAGCCTGTGCTGCGGCAGCCTTTTCTTGCACCTCTTTTTTCTCCTTCTGCGCAGTTTCTTTCACCCTTTGGATCTCGGATTCTACTTCATCCGCTCTCTTTGCTGAAGCTTCAGCTAATCGTTTCATTTCTTGCAATCGCGACTCCGTGTCGCGCCTCAGATCTGCCAATTGCTTTTCTGCAGCCTTCCTCTCTACTTCCTTTTCAGACTCGTGGCGACCCTGAAGCTTTTTAGAAGCATCGAATTGATCGTTTAGTTGAGATTCTAACTTGAGTATAGCACTCTTCATATTAATTATTTGTTGTTCCTGGGCCTTTATTTGCTGCTCTTGGGCTTCTATTTGTTGCTCTTGGGTGCTCTTTTCCTCCCGAAGAGAACCCAGTTCCTTCTCCAGCAGGGATATGTGTTCCTGGAGTTTATTGATGACAACCGTTGTTTCTTTGGTTACCTTTTCCGTCGCTGCCCGGGATTCTCGCAATGCTGCATCCATCCTCAAGGTGACCTCTTGTATTTCGTTTCTGTGCGCTTCGCGCTCTGATAATAAGTTGGCTTCGCTCTCATCATGTATAGCTTGAGCTTCGTCCCTAGCACTTGCTATTTCACGAGCGGCGACCTCTTTGATCTTCTGAACGGTTGCACTTGAGGATTCCTTGAAGCTTCGGTATTTCTCTTGTTCTTGGGAGAGCTGATGCTCAAGCGAGGTATGGGCAGCTTGTAGTTTAGAAAGTTCCTCTTCTTTAGTTTCTAACTGAGCTGTGACAGATTGGAGCATCTCCGCAGACACCATGTTAGGTTGGCCATTTGCTATATTGTACAGTCAGCCGGTTCATGCAGCCAGTTTATGAGTTCACGGGAGCGTGAATACCGTGAGGGCCGGATAAATCCCCTGGGTCCCTGTCTAAAGAGCGTGAAATGACGCCTATGATTTAGGGGGGGCGGAGGTTAGCTAACTTAAATTCGAGAGGGAGTAGATTTTGCTCATACTGTAATTGTCTTTAAAGAATCTGATAAAGTCACTTGTAAAGTACACCTCAGGGAATCCTTTATGAGGTTGCAAAGACGCCGTCTCCTCGAAGTCTCGCACGGCTGGATGCTGTCTAAGTTTGTGTAACTTTAGGAAATACTGATCCTTCTTTAAACGACCGAGAATTCGAGAGTGAAGGTCCACACTTTTAAAAATTAGATTGGAAGCTGGGCGAAGGCGGATGGCAATTTGCTTACCGGGGGATAGGTGAGTCTTTGGTGCTGAACTCGTATACAATCCCAATCAAAAATGTGCACACACCTTGTAACAACAAGGGGTCTTCGGTATTCAACTGGTTTATGAGTGCTAATAAGCTCTCTAGCGTGGAATTTTCAGTCAAGAAGTCGTTGACAGCTTCCGGGTTTTCATAAAACCACACGCAAAGAATCATTAAAAATGTTAAAGAAATTCTTGAATTAAGGCCATATTGTAATGCTTCCAGTAAATTTGAGGAAAGGTTTTGTATCGCCGTTACAACTTCCTCACCAGAATCTGCATCTCCACTGCTTAAGGTCATGGCAATATCTTGGGCTTCTCGGTTTTCGAATATGAGCGTTAAAAAGATGGCACCTGAGAACCAAGTCTTGTAAGGATCGGATTGTGAGTTGCTGTCGAGCTCTATCAAGTTGGTGAATATGTTTGCCGTTTCATCTTGAAATCATTAGTTTGAACTATCGGCTCATATAAAGAAGCGCTGTCCTACCGTCACCACTCGTGAATCCCTTGACCGCTCTATCTATGAAATGGAGGCGGATCTCTAGGTTATTGTGGACGTATCCCTATAATTTTCAATCAACAGTTCATAGTCTGGTTCCTAGCATTTGAGAGATTCAGCTACCTCAATACAATACACGGCGGCCATTCGGACATTGAAGGATGCCGGATTCGTTTCGCGTAATGCCAGGTTTAGTAACGCTTCGATGACGTAAGCTGTGGGCTGTGGTGCTTTGTCCGATGCGTCAGGAATTATGTAACCTGGTAGGGTTGACGCATCAACCTGCTCTAGAGCGAAGTTTTCCTGGAGAGCATGATTCCCACGAATTAAATCTGCTACCGTACAGAGAGCCTAGCTTCGATTGTCAGAGTGAAAATTCAGCACTTTGTTGGTCGTTAAACGCCGTCGAAAGGACAGTAATTTTTCGAATGGGTTCAACTGGACGGAAAGGTTGATAGTTACCTCTGCTCTGACCTCCAGTGAAGATTTCGGTGAGAATGCTAGCGTGAGAACCTTTTGGGTCAAGTTACAACTCCAGAGATATTTCTATAGAACGCAATCTCAAATAAGTTTAAGAGCAATGAAACCATTTCGGACTGGTATGACTGACCTGATGAGCTTCAGTTGCACTGCCAACAAAATTCACAAAAACCTTGCACAAATTCAGAAGCTGAAGGATGTTTTTCTTTGTTGTTTCCAACAACATATCGTCTGCCACTTTATCATTGCTGAGTAATTTAACTAGTTGTGTGTCACAGCGCGCTTCTTGGAAGAAGGATTGGTTTGAAACATTGAAGGCAAGAAGGTTTGTGAGCAACTTGAGACAATCTTGCACGAGGAAGCCTCCCGTTATCCCTCCTTCAAGATTGATTATATTGAATACACCGTCGAAAGCACCATGGTATGCAACGAGCTTTTGGATTTCGGCATGGTCATCGGTTAGAGCGATCAAAAGTTGGACGCCCTCTGCATATAGGAAGACTATCAGAGACAAGATACTCAACAACGGGAACCCAGAATAGTACTATCGGTAGGATTTATCTTACCATTCCGAATTATTTCTCTTCTGTCCTCTAATGTTGCAACTAACCGCTCCAGTCCCAATGGGGCAGTGTATATGCAATCTCGCGTCCTTTCGGGTCTATTTTTGAGGATAGCACTTAGGAGCCTTAATGCATACAGCCGTTCATAGAAATCGCTTTGGTTGAGAAGGTCAATTAGAAGATTGATATTCGTTTGTTTCTATAGTGCGTTATACTTTTCTCAGATTTGTTTATATGAAGATCTTGATTGGGAATTGGAACTACCTGTGTAAACTCGTCCGCCAGCCAGAGGGCAATGTCATCGGGAGATTCTGACTATTTTTCGGTTGGCGCTGGTTTTAGCAAAGCTAGACATTTGATAAAGTTTCATGAAAAAGGTAGGTAACTAACATTATCGGTCTCGCTCACAAAGAGAAGAAGGAGAGTCTCGAGGACAACTTTGACGGTGTCAACGTCGTCTCGATCTTTGTCAAGTGCTACTATCAGCCAACGTAATCCGCCGGACGCGACAGACTCTTTATATTCTCGAGCGAAACTTCGGAGCCCTAGCACTGCAGCCCTTCGATCCTCGAGTAGAGTTGCGTGGGCTAGCCTGTCACAAAGCGTAGCGATAGTGGCTGTCGCTGTCTGTTTCGGCGGCGCTTGGTTGGTAAGAATGCCCGAGAACATATCTTAAATAATTAGAATGCCTCTGAGCCTGCCAACTGTCTTTCTTTCTGAAGGATGTTTCTCTGTGGCGAAACAAGATTTTCCTGAGACGGCAGCGAACGAGAAGCAATGATCAACGAGGAATGGGCGTGTCTCTGGTTCGAGTTTCGTGGGATAGACGCGAGTTTGCCGGCGGGCAGGATGGGTGGAGATATGTGCAATGGCTGGACGGGCTTCAATGGTCGTCGTTCCCGTAAGTTCTGGCCATAGGTGTAATTATAAAGTTAGAGGACGCTTTGCTGTGAGGCAGCGGATCTCTCTTTCTCGCACTCTGTTATTCGTGGCTGGCGCGGTTGTTCGGCTGGGTTATCTGATTTTGCCCGAAAATGTTTCGAAGCGAGCAACTCCCAAATTCACCATCTCAATCTCATCTCATCATCACTACACCCACGGCATCTCCATCCTATTGGAGTCCTCGTCAACGATATTTCCGTCACTTCGATAATCCTTTGGCTTATCATATCTGCGTCAAATATTCTTTCGAGACTCTGTAAGTCTTCAATATATTGGCTTTTTACACGGTAAGTTCACTATCTCTACTCTCGCCCTCAGTTTCACCTTTCGCGTGTATTCTTTCTCTCTCCGAGATCAACCACCTGCCTTAGGGGAGATCGTTCTAGGGAGGCGATAGAGTGAAGAGACGAAAGAAGATGAAGAACGAAACAATTTTTCGGTTAAACCGTGTATCTTGTTCTCATCGTTCCCTTTCGGGTTTTACAGGCGCTCAAGGACTTTCTACCCACATTCACGATGTCTTCTCCGACGTCTCCTCAACCGTTCTACCCGTCATCGCGTTTCCTGCATATTCATTCGTCTGATCTTGGTACTTGATGCAAACGCTCCAGTGGAAGCCGGCACACATACCCGACACTTCTCTTAGTAACCCTGCCGGCAACCGACGAAAGTATTCATACCCAACTACAAATTGCCCGTTTGCTGGGTAATTCATCATGGGGTAGGTTCTCGGAAGCTCTTGGCTTCATATACATACTAACTCTTTATAGTGTTCCCGCCTTTTTCCGATGGCTCTCACAGAAGTACCCAAAAATCATTAGCCCAGTGCTTGAAACCTTACCACAAGAGGTCGATGGCCAATTAATACCGCTCGATACTACGGAGCCGAACCCTAATGGAGAGGTAAGGAAGTTGAATAGGAAACAGGGTCATGGTTTGTTGCCAGTCTTGAAAGCTGACAGGGACGCAGGAACTCGATAATCTTTACCTTGACATGAATGGAATTGTCCATCCATGCTCACACCCAGAGGACCGTCCTGCCCCAGAGACGGAACATGAAATGATGCTCGAAGTCTTTAGATACACAGAAAGGGTGGTGTCTATGGTGCGACCCCGAAAACTCCTCATGATGGCAGTTGATGGAGTCGCCCCTCGTGCCAAAATGAACCAGCAACGATCTAGACGGTTCAGGTCCGCGCAAGAAGCGAAGGACAAAGAGGAAGAGATGGCAGAATTTGTCAAACTCTTGGCTTCCAAAGGCACAGAAATCGATTCGACACTTCAGAAAAGGAGCTGGGACAGCAATGCAATCACTCCTGGTACCCCGTTTATGGGGATCCTCTCGATCGCTCTGAAATATTGGGTATCGTTCAAGCTGAACACTGACCCTGCTTGGGCCAAAGTGCGTTTTTTGAAATGATGTTTTCCTTATATTCGTGCTACTGACATTCCCCCCTTTTTTTCTAGCTTAAAATCATCATATCTGACGCTTCTGTACCCGGTGAAGGTGAACACAAGATCATGGAGTTCATTAGGAGCCAAAGGTCGGATCCAGAACATAACCCCAACACAAGGCATGTTATTTATGGGCTTGATGCGGATCTGATCATGTTAGGGCTTGCGACACACGAACCGCACTTTAAAGTTCTTCGTGAGGATGTGTTCGCACAAGACTCTAAACCGCGGGTATGCAAAATCTGTAACCAAAAGGGTCATAGGGCTGAAGAATGTACGGGCAAAGCGAAAGAAAAAACAGGCGAGTTTGATGAAAAGTCTAAAACGAACCCACGAAAACCGTTCATTTGGCTTGATGTCGGAGTCCTGAGGGAATACCTGGAAGTTGAACTGAGGGTCCCAGGATTATCCTTCCAATGGGATCTAGAGAGGGCGATCGATGATTGGGTATTCCTATGCTTCTTCGTTGGAAACGACTTTTTACCCCATTTCCCCAGTCTCGAGATTCGAGATGCTGGTATCGAGACCTTGACCACCATTTGGAAAGAAAACTTAGCGGCCATGAAAGGGTTTGTTACCACTGATGGGAGCGTCAACCTTGAAAGAGCGCAATTTATTCTCGATGGACTCGCTAAGCAAGAAGATGCCATATTTCGCAAGCGCCGCCAGGTGGAAGAACGACGCGAGGAAAGCGCCAAACGACGCAAACTACAACAGGAGAACAACGGTGATTCGAGTGGTGAAGCCAAAATACCGGTTCATCGGGGAAAAAGTGAGCGGGTACCAATTGTCCACCCGGCCAATATACCACTCTTTGCCCCAAACGATACTTCCGAAGCAACAAAGAAACTGAATCACGATGTCGTTGTAAACCGCGCCCAGATCAGGACAGCAAATTACGCCAACAAGAGCGCAGCTGCTGCTCTGAAAGCACAACTATTGCAGAACACACTCTCTACAACTACACCAATGACCGAAGCCGATTCGAAGCCCAGTGCCGAGCTACCTACCGTCCTTGGGAAGCGAAAAGCGGAGCTGATTGAAGAAAGCTCTGGTACGCAAACGCCGGACACCGGTGCCGTTGAAGAGAACCAAGATACGGTTAGATTGTGGGAACCAGGTTATCGAGACCGATATTATGAACAGAAATTCAATCGGCCACCTTCGGATACTGAGTTTCGGAGACAGGTTGCAAATGCTTATGTTGAAGGTTTGTGCTGGGTTTTAATATACTATTTCCAGGGCTGTGCCTCCTGGACTTGGTATTATCCTTACCACTATGCACCATTTGCCCAAGATTTTGAAAATATTGGCGAATTGAAAATAAGGTTTACACTTGGCAAGCCATTTAAGCCCTTTGAGCAACTTATGGGAGTTTTACCCGCAGCCAGCAAACATAACATCCCAAAAGCATTCTGGCCTTTGATGACAGATGAGGATTCGGAAATCATTGATTTTTATCCGGAAACATTCCCCCTGGACTTGAATGGCAAAAAGTTTGCCTGGCAGGGTGTCGCTATCCTCCCTTTCATAGATGAAACTCGTTTGTTGTCAGCTATGGACAAGGTTTATTCGAATATAACTGATGATGAGAGAGAAAGAAACGAAATGGGAAATGAATTGCTTCTTTTCTCTGAGTCTCATCCCTTGTATGATGAATTGGCGACACAGTTCTTCTCCAAGCGAGCTATTGAAGGGGATTTCCCGCTCGACCCTCGTGTTAGCGAGGGACTTTCTGGAGCCGTACGGAAAGATCCAAACTTTATTCCTCATAGCGGCATCACTTTCCCTTTCACAAACGTAACCTCTGACATTTATGGCGACATCGACGACGATCAATCTATGAGGTTAGCTTTCCTCTGTTATATTAAAGAGTATTTCATACTAACAACCTTGCTATAGTGTAATATATTTCCTACCAGAAAAGAAGCATCAACATAAGTCGATGTTACTGCGCGGTGTCGTGTTGAAAACTCCGGCTTTAAATGCCGCTGATAAAGATATTATTTTGAACAGAAAACAAGGGAACGGGCGGACATATGGGGGTGGGCACCTTGACAGGTCGTACTCGAATAGAGGAGGCCATATTCGTCCTTACTCTAATGGACCTATTGCGCCCCCATCCGGGGTAAGGGGACCTAGTTTACCCGCGGGTTACATGTTTCCCGACCAGGCTGCCCCTCCAGGGACTTTTCAAAGTTATGGTGGACAACAACAAGGATGGGGACAGAATTGGTCGTCCGGAGGGAGTCAAAACTTCGACTTCAGATATCACCAGGGCCATAATCAGCAACGTAGTTACGGCAACAGCTCATATGGTGATTCCAACTCCTACGGAAATCGCCAAAATCATCCACCCAGTCAGACTCATTCTTATAATCATCAAGGACAACGGACCTATTCTAATGATGGCACCTATAATCGGGGGTTCGACGATAGAAATGGCCATGGAGGGGATTGGCATCGTAGAGACGATAGAAGAGGCTCATACGAACGTGGAAGGGGTTCTTATAATTCAGGTCAACGGGGTGGTCATAGGAATGAGCACCGGGGACAAGACTCTCGACCCCCGCAGCAAGACCGGTGGAACCAAAACCAGGGCCAGGGCTCGTCATACAACCGAGGAAACAACAACTGGGTGGGATAGTTTTGTCGCATTTACTGTGTATAATTCAAGTCTATTGCTTAATATGTTTCTTCCCTTTTTGCATGCATATTAGCAAGGCGGTTGCCACAATGGTCTAATGTGAAATCACTGCACAAGTTTACAAATCGACGTCGCACATTAGAAGGATTTGATTCAAATACTATCATTAAGTTATTTTTTTTATATAGTAAAAAACTCCATTTTGAACGCTCCTTCCGCTAGCCATTAAATACAAGAACGGCACCGAGCCTCTCCGCGTAACTTCCACAATCAATCAAATGAAAGTACCGTAAATTAGTCGTGAATATTTTTGCTCTTGCTTTCAACCAAAATAAAGGGAAACATTAATATTTGTAAAAAAAAACAAAAAAAAAAAAACCTCATGACAGATGCTATGAATTCTGTCCTTTAATATAAAAAAGATATGGCTATAAATTTGCTAAGCGACAGACAATCGAATTTAAAATAAGGAGGAATACCCCGCTCATGCAATTATCAACTAGATCATAAATCGTTAGACATGATTGATCAATAAGGGAAATTACAGACGAACACTCACCTCAATCAAGCGGTCAACACACATGCGTTCTTGATCATTGGATGTCCTTTTGAACGTAGTTGAAGACCAAATGCCAGAGAATCCAACGCTCTCCAATATTCGCTCAAGAAGATCCTGCGTGCCCTGACGATCAGAATACCGTTTGTCGCTGGAAATCTTTCTGATTACATCGTGGGTCAGCTTCAACATTGTTTGACTTTGCGATGAAACCAAGATCTCCTCGAGCTCCGCTATAACACGATCGTGTCTAATTTGAAATATGGGTTAGTATCAATATCATGGGGACAGGGTAGAGTCGGAAATCTTACATAAGTATGAACACATCTGGACGATGGGCCGCCGTATATTCAAAAAGTTGCAAACCAGCAGTTTGGATGCTCTCATCCGACATTCGGAAGTCGATAACCGCTAATGCTAGACAAAGCAGGAGCTCCTTTTGCCCAGCCTCCATAATCTTTGGTATCAATTGCGCCCAATTCATTATGGCTTCTTCTTTTTGGAGGGTTGCGGCGCCGAGCCAAATATCCTTCCAATCATCAGCGTTCGCTGCTCTTGGGACCAGGCAGCTCAAATATGGTATGTATGAAGGATGCACATCGCCTTTCAGAGACTCTGGTATATTTGCCGTGACGACTTCAAGAAATGTCGTGAATGTTCGGAGGGTTGCTGCTCTCGTGGTTGGGTCCGATAAACCTTTCACGATACAGAAACAGACAGAATACGCAAAGTATTCGATTTCAAAATTGATACCGAAAAGATCGTCGACAGCAGCGGCAGCCTCTTCAACTGTGAATCTTCCTTGCATCAATACAACAGCCATCTTGCCGTCTTTGAACTCATCAGACGAGGCAATAACCCGAAGGACTGCCTGCAGCAGCCCAGCAGAACAGTTGAAGAGAGACGGTGGACCAACACGGATGAGCGACATTGCCAGCCAGAACATCTGATGAAGGTATCTCGACGAGGGAGGTAGATTGTTTGCCATCTTTGTCAAACTCGTAATAATGCTCACGAGCATCTCGGCGTCGCCTTGCTCCACAAATCTCGCCAGAGCGCTTCGAAGGGCTACCAAAACCTGATATAGAAGGTCATCATCCACATCCTCTCTCGCAAGACAGCCCATAACTGCAAAGGCTCGCGGCTGAATAGCTGGATTGTTCTGGAATGCGGTGCTTGCAACAAGACTCATCCATCTAGCTCTCCAAATGTTTGCCATATCAACAGAAGGGGCTGCGATAGCTATGATTTCGAGTAAAAGGTTAGTAATTGTCTCGGTCGATGATGTAGAGGAATTACTCTCGGCCGGTGATCTGTTTTCTTCGATCAAACTGCCATCACGTGAGGTTTGACGGTGTATACTAAACAAAAGTCCTAACTTTGGCTCTGAAAGGGATGCAAGGATGACCTTCAGTTTCCCAAGGTTTTCGTCATCGAGAGGAAAGGAAGTACAGATTGAGTGAACGGTATTAATGAGCAAGCTGTGCACCGTTGTTCTGACGTTCGCGGTGCCGCAGTTGACCACCATAGTTATTATGTGAAATAATTCGGGAAGAAACATTTGGGCTTGCGCTCGACTGTCGAAGGATATAGCAAGACATATCCGTAGCAAAACACACATTTCTTTCCAAATAACATTGTCTTTTAGGTGTCTCGTCGGGCGGAGAGATGTCCTATTTAGCGCTTTGCGGACTCTCGCGATGATCTTTCCGCGCATCGTCAGAGTGCCAAATGAGGCAGCTATCGATCCAATCACCTCTGCCTCAGCGGAGCCAAACCCGTAGTTGATGGCGCTCTTAATAAGCTCGTCAAAGAAAACTTCGAGTAGACTTTCATCCCGGCTAATGACAGACCAAGCATTCTGTTGGAAGTTGGTATACAGGGTTGTTTCATTGACAGTGATTTCAATAAGCTTCCGAGCAATTCCGGAAAGCCTTTCCTTGCCCCTCTCGCTATCGCCGTCAAGAGCGAGAACTTGTGAATGGAGGTTTACTAACCAAGGCGCCATATACAAGATGCTCAAAGGTCGCTGATGCAGAGGAGATTTAGCCCATCCAACAAAGAACTCAGTCAGGAAATCGAAGGTGAGCTGAGGTTCATTTGCGGCCAGCTTTTCACTCACTCCGACGATAAGATTAAGCGAGTCGGCAGGTATGCTCAGCCCTTTTGCACTCACAAACTGCCGGTCAAGCTTGAAACGGAATGTCTGACATAGAGCACAAAGAAGATTGTAGGCAGATATCCTCAAGAACTGATCAGCACTACCCATATTCATTAGAGCGATATTAAGCAATGTCCCAGGAACATCTTCCGGGCGAATTACTCTCTCGCTAAGAGGGGATGGTTTGCTATCCTTCAATGACTTCGACTTGGCTGCTTTTATGCTCTGCAAAACATCAACCCGTTTCGGACTTGAGAAAAACATTGCAACCTTGCCGTTTTCTGTCTTGATCCCGAAGGCATTCTCCTCTTCGGTATGGAAAGATGCATTCGCTTCTTCGATTTCCGATAAAGAGAAGATGTCATTTACGATTGCTTGCATCCGGAGGCCAGGAACGATATCTTGCTTCTTAGTAGTTGTAATTTGGATGTATTGACTGCCGACCTTGATGACAACGTCGATCCTGCCCTTAGTCTTGGATAAACGGGTTACGGGCTGAAAAACAAATCTGGAATCTGCCACCAACGACATGGTATCCTTCGGCAGATGGAGTGAAGGAAGATGAAAGTGACGCTCTAATTCTCCCAGACTTCCTAGCAAAGTGTATTCGAGATTTTTTGGGTGGAAACCGCTCGTCTCATCTTTATAGGCGTGCCTCACCATCCGACGGAAATATTTTCTATATGCGCTATTCATGTTGTAGACATAGAAACGCTTGAGGTTCGCCAACATTTCTGGTGGGCTGAGGGCATCCAATTTCTTGGGTATATCGTCAGGAAGTTCATTGCCGATGGTGTAGGAAGTTGCATCAACCAGGAGACCAAAAGGTTTGCTCCACATCCGACTTGCGATCTAAACCATCATTAGAACCCGATTAAATTTCTTGCCTGGTAGAGCGGTGATACCTTTAGATAACAATATATCAATAACTCAATGTCGATTGTTTCGGCGTTGATATTGCGAAGGATAACACAAATAACCGGCATTCCATCCTAGAAGCCCCAGTTAATGTCTGTCATTTCACGTATGGATTCTGGTTCGCATACCTTCGACTCGCCACCATCGTAAACTATGCGAGCAGAAGTGATGGGCTCAACACTCCTTCCAGAGTTTCGCAGCATGAACTGCTGGAAACGGTAATATGATGGCTGTATTGTCGCTTGAAGTTGAGGCCGAGTCCATGAGAAATCCAGTGGCGGTGCACCGAGAGTAGGTATTAAAGCTGAAAATTCTGCTACTGGTGCTTTGAGGTCATTCGCAGTGTATTTTGGCGCAACGTTATTTGGAATTGATGGATTGGTCAGGCGTGGATGGAGCAGCTTTTGCCTTACGACTTCCCAATGATCGTACATAAACCGGTGCAAAGCAATGCAGCTTCCGAAATCAAAAACTTCTACAGCAGCGGCTTGGTCTGGAATGGGAATAGGACTCTGCGAATGTTACAGTTAATGCATGAAGCGGGAAAAAAAAAAGATAACTACTTAAATACTCACCGAAATATCACGTAAGAATGATGTAACTCGATAAATATTTGCTGTCAAAAAATCATTAAGGGGTATCATGTAAGGCTCTTTCGCACCGAAAAGAACATTATTTGCGAGGTTTTGTACGACTTTGGCAATCAAAAGAAGCCCACGTCGCATTCCTCTTTTCGGAATAGACTTTACTAGACCCTCCGAATCAGGAGCGACGATAGCGGGACAGAAGAAACGAAGAAAAATGAAGGCACCAACGGCAGTAAACTTGGCCTCAGGGAACCTCGTCGTGACGGATGTCGTGATAGTGTGACAAATATATCGGAAAGAGGAGGGTACTTGGTTGACACTCTTGCATATTTCATCAATAAAAACGTTGGTAACGAAGCGTAACTGCAGTGCATTGCGTTGGAGCTCCTCTGGTGATGAAGTTCTGGCCGGGTCGAGTTCCAGATCCAGTTCATCGGAAGAAATAATCAGCCTCTCAAGGACTTTCTGAAGTGTAGCTCTGAGATATGTTGCTCCTTTCCATTTAGCAAAGACAGACAGCATTTTTGTTGCGACACAGTTTCTCCTTAATAATTCCGATTCGCTCTCTGCAATATCATTAGCATGACAGATATCTAAGCAGTAATATTGGGATTGCCATACCAGTATTTGCGACCTCTTGCTCGATAAGTTCCTTCAAAAGGGTCAAACCAAGGCCTTTAGAGTCGAAGATATTAAGAAGGGCAAAAGCGATTTCGTCAATTTCGCTCGTAGGGCAGCTATTGCAAAGTGCAAGAACGAACTTAAAGTTGCTAACGAGGAGCTGGATCATGCGTTCATATTTCTCGCCTATGGCAGAGTCGCCGAGGGATGAGAATTCAGTACCTTGTGTTAATATATTCGTTAAAACATGCATAAAGGCCGTTCGAATCTCAATATTCTCATGATATCCAATTTCGAGAGAAAACTTGAGACCAACATCAACATTTGCACTTAAGAGATTAGAGAGGGCAAGAATAGCTAGCTCTAAAGTGGAAGAGGAATCGTCTCGTGCCAGGCTAGTCACAACTGCATTCGGGTTTTTCTGGCGATCCGCTTCGTGCTGGCTGCTTTCTAAAAGATTGAGAAAGGTAGTGAAGTAATTGCAAAAGAGTTGCGATTTAGCATCCAATGCGTCGGCGTCATGGCTTTCGGTAGGCTGAAGGGGGAGACGAGCTAAAAGATTGACCAGAGCTTTCAACGCAGCTCGGTCAAGATCCTTTTGCAGCCGTCCAATTTCGTCCCGTCGAACAGCAGTGGTACCAACCGCCTGCTCAGACTGTTCTTAAGTTAGAAAGGCTTCAACTAAAAAATTCATATCGGCAGCATACCTTGTTGAACCGGGTCATCCAATCAACTAGAATTTGCAGAAGACTGTTTCGAACTCGAATGTCTTGCCTGAGATCCAGCAAATCCTTCTTCCTAGCAACAACTTCAACAAGTTGACACATTTTCACCTTTGCCCTGAGTGTTGACGCATCATCTTTTAGGTTGTGTAGAAATTTTGCAAGGATAAGAGTGAGAGCTCCAAAGTCAATTGCGATCATACTCTCTTGCGTATCCTCAACCCTATCGATTATCGCACGGAGTAAAGAAGTCGATTGTTCCGCAAACAGAAGTTTACCATCGGCAGATTGCGCAATGGCGTTCGGGTTGTTCTCAAAAACACTATTAAGTTCGATTTCAAGAGACCTAAAGAAGGAAACGTAGAGTCTAGGGTTCATTTCTGAGCCAAGAACCTCCCTGATAGCCTCTCTCACGTTAAGTGAGCTGCAAACCAGAAGTTGTAGACATTGACGCATGAACCTCTCGAGTAGAGAATATGGATCTCCATCAGGCGCTAGACGATCAATCCATCTTAGGCCAGCAACAGAGGCATCGTCTAAACGGATCTCTTGCGGTGGAGGAGAGATGCAGCAGCCACCTAATGCCGCCAGAAAACCAGAGTAGTTTCTCCATTCTACCAGCGTTCTTTCGTCCACTACAGATTGCCTCCCTGAAGATCCACTTACCACAACCTTGCAAAGCGTTTTCCACTTCGTGAACACGGCCTCCCATGCGGTAAGAATACCCGCTGTAGGTCGCAGCATACGAACAAGTAGCTTTCTCAATCGCTTCTGAAAAGCAACAGGACCTGTCATGCGAAAATTCGGAGAGGAGAGCTCCGAGTAAACAGCATAATTTTTCATCACACTTAATCCTGATCGTTCTAGGTCTTCCATGTTTTCCGTCAATCGACCCTCTTCACAAAGAATGTTGATAGCGCTTGTTATGAGGGAGCAGATGTCCAGATCACTAGAACATAAAAGAACAAGAAATGAAACCTCTAGACTTATGCCTGCAATTTGTCTTTCCGCAACATCGGCACCAGCCTCCATGAGTACTTTCATTGACTTTAAAAACTGAAGCCTGGTTTCCATGTAATCTCGAACCAGTCCAAGCATAACTTTCAAGGTAGGATCGCTCAAATCGTAATCGAGAAGTTTTCGGGAGAATGTGACAAGGGTCGCAGAGGCCCCCTTCCAGGATTCAACTTGAATCTCAGCTTCTGTTTTCGTACTTGTATTGTTAGAGTGGAGCGTGTTCGCTTCTCTTGAGATCAGTCGTCGAGCAAATTCAGTAGACAACTTTTGGATCAGCGTGTCGTCTTCCGATGCACAGTTTAAAATACAGGACAACGTCTTTTCAAAGAAAGTAGAGCTCTCTTCTTTGATAGCCCCTTCAAATAAAAGATTTGGGCGAATCTTCAAGAGCTCCAAAAGTTGATGCAGTAATTCGGTGGAGAGAAGACTTTCCGACGACTGATTCTCAGTACGACGGTTCACCCCATTATTCGTTGGGTTATTGCGTTTCGCGTTTCCGATGGTGTAGAGAAAATCTCTTACGTCCGGCGAGATTGCTTGGTAGAGGGTAACGAAACTATTGGTACGATCTTGCGAGGCAATTATTGCTGCCCCGGTGAAAACGGCGACTTTGTATGACATGTGCGAAGCACGATCGAGGAGACGAGGCACTAGGTTGTCCACAACTTGATCTTTTGAAAGGTGGCACAGAGAAACGAATGCTTTGACCATAATGTCTCTGTCCAGGGCAGTGTCTTCGTCAAACTTTCGCTTAAATATCTCTTCTTTCATGTCGTTTTGGACGTCGAGAGCGAAGCTGAGGATTGCAATCTCTGAGTTGGTATCAAAGTAGCTTGCAGCGCGGCATATTGTCACTAGACACAAGGCTGCGATATCAGCAAACCTTTGACGCAGTGTTTTCTTGAGGTTCTCCAAGAATAAGACTCTCTTGGCATTCACATTTCTATTCGTTTCGCCCAACATTGAGGCGAGGAAAACTTCGGGGATGAGAAGGAGCAATGCTGTTTGCATGGGCCAAAATATCGCCTTCTTTTTCCCCGAATCAACCATGTTATTCACGATGTCAAACAAGACATCGGCGCCACCTTCTAGCCTCCTTTGACTCAGATGAAGATTGATGAACTCTTGTGGGTGTGTGTCGATCCACTTGAGTATAGTGTCAGGGAGCAATTGAGCGATGAGTTGTTGGTGAGGTTTCTTTATGTGATAAAACGCAGCGTATATGTCGGAAAGAATCTGCGATAGTTGTTTTGAGTTGATCCACACGTGGGCGAGAAGCTGTATTCCATTAGCGTCATATTCGTCCGATCCTGCATGCCTCAATTGCTTTAAGACTCTTTGGAGTGTCTGGAAGACTAGAGGCCAATTAGAAGCACTGAGGAACTCCATTATCGAGTACACAGCTTTGTCGAGATCGCTAACTTTTGGTACGTAATTCGGCTCATCGGAGGAGGTGCTGGTTTGTCCATTTCTCGCAGTCGTGCTCGGCTGCGCCGGTGGTGCCGCAGGTTCATCAGTGGTAACGGGGCTGGGACAGAGTCGTAGGACCAAGTCGAGGATATGTCGGGCTAGGATCTCATTTAACGGTGGTGGTTCTATGCGGCGAATTTTCCGAGCAGTCAGCGGCGATACGCGTGGGGTTGCTTTGGCGCCATCTTGATCTTGATCTTGGTTCTGTCTGAACTCTTCTTCGTTGACAGAGTCCCAATGCGCGCTCAGGCAGTCGGCAAGAAGTTCAACGAGAAAGGTTTGCGACAAGAGTACGAGTGGCGGTGGTCTCAACCGTAAAGTGGTCGACTCCAACTAAAAGTCGAAGGTAAGCACGATTAGAAGGGCATTGGATGAGATCAAGTATTCAGGGATTCAGCGGCACATACAGGCGTGATATTATCAATCAGCGTGACCAGTTCGGTGGCTACAGTCTCGACATGGGTTTTGGACAACTCCACCAGAGTACCCTGAGACAATGCAACAATATCATCTTTGCGCAGATCCTCAATCTCCTCAAAGGTGCGATTTGGGAGCTAGAATGTATCAAATATCGTTAGCATGAAACGTTTCTTCATTTATTATAGTCCGCCGCCAACGGGCACAGGCAATATAGGTGCAGACCTTGGATGAGAGTCGCTCGAGAAGCGTTTGGATGAGTTTGTTATCGCTCCCGTCCATTCCTGTAGATGCACTAGGTTCCCGGCTGGGGCAGCGAGAATGCCAGGAGTGGACAGTGCCGAAAAGCGTCGAGTCGAGTCGCTCGCAGAGAATGTTGAATGAGAGAGACGAACGACGGTTCTAGAGTCTAAAGAGCATGGAGAGAGTTGGGATCCGCGGATTGGAGGTGCGGAGGAGGACGTCTGAAATGGAGACCGGGGTTGAAGGATCGCGGATTGCGGTTAGGAAGCGCTGGGTGTGCATATACGACGTGTCTACTAATACAATAGGCGAATAAAGTGTAATCGGCGCTGAGATATGTATATACGTATATAGAAAGTATCTAAGGATAGACGATGACGAGGCCGTAAGGGAGGTTTTGGAGTGAGGGTGTTCGGATGTTGGTTGTACGGGGATGGTACTTAGTTATCGCGAAACAGAAGGAAGGAGGAGGTGAACCTCCATACAACACCCGGTCCAACGCTGGTTAGTTTGGTTTCTTCCTCCTCCTCGATCTTAAAAAATAAGAAGGGAGGACAGTTGCATTCATTCACACAAAGTCTACTGCTACTGGTGTACACGATCTCAGAATATGTTTAACAATACGACCTATTAATTACGCTACAAGACATGGAATGAAATGGGCTCGCAAAAAAAAAAAAACCCAAGAAGACCGGGGGCTGGTCATGCATTGTGTGTACCATATAATTACTATGCGCAGGAAGGCTTTCGCTGAATGTGATCAACTGTCTCACAGCTCGCAATCGATAATGTCAGCGACAGCTGCTGCTGCTGCTGCTGAGACCAAAACTCGCTACTCCGAAGGGTATGGCTACATACTTAGCTGGCTAGTCAAGGCGAAACGCTAGATAAGCAGCAGGAGGAGGAGGAGGAGGAGGAGAGGAGGAGAACTAGGACCAGTCTGCGGAATACATTCTGCACGTCCATTTGCAGCGGACTCTTCGGTTTCTCTTCCTGCCCCGCCGACAATTACTTGTAATTGTAAAACCAAGCCAGAGCATACCCAGCAAGAGCAAGCCAGCAGGAGCAAGGAGAGATATTACTTTACAAGGCTATTCTTATTATTGTTTGCCCCTTTCTCTTAGATCACCCGCATGCAGGTACAAACGGTCACAGCCACTCCTCCAAAAAAAGCCCGTTGCATTTTGCCGGGCCCAACACTTTTATTGCAAACCACGGTGCAGGGAACCATATGGCCTGGGAGGGTGCAAACTTCTCATGCATAGATCTTCGATCCCGTCTTGGTTTGGGGTCTCGATCGTGTACTTTTAGTCGGTGATATGACCGACGCATCATGCAATCGATCGCATGATTTGAATTCGTCGCGTCTCGAATATGCAAGTACTTTCGTGTGCACGTTTAAACGTTTGCGACTGAAAATTAAAATCTTTGTAATTATAATAACGCATTAACGAGGTCACGCTAACGAAATGATTAACCATGTATATAAACATCTCCGAAGCGCAACGATATGACAAATTAAAGATCCAACGAACCTTTTTCCCGCCTTTGTAATATACCAGTACCATGCGAGGTGACCACAAAACTACTAGAAAGCTTTCACTCAGTAGTGTCATTTTAGTATATACACAGCGCTTTCTTTCTGCGGGTTAGATGAAAATTTTCTGTTCATTTTTTTGATAACTGTGAGTTTCACTGGTCTCACTAGAGTTTCACCCACCATGTGCAGGCTGTCATAATATTCCAGATGTCGAGATATCCAGTAACAAAGGAAAAAAAAAAAAAAAAAAAAAAGCCAAAAGCCAGAAGCCAAGCACATATGTTTCGTGAGTGCGAACACACGGAGAAATCAACAATATAACATACAATGTTGGAGGAGAAAAATTATATAAGTCTGCTGCCAAACATCAATGTGATAAGTGTTGGACTTCATATGAGATGTAAGAACTGCATATATCAGGGATGGAGACGCATATCCCATGTGAATTTAAGAGACTACTACAGGCTGTCCCGAAACTAGATCGTATTACCAGGTGGTTTTAAGTGGACCCAAGGAATGAATTAACATAAAATGTATTAACCTTATAACTAGAGTTTTTCGAGAATAGATGCCGTATCTGGAAATTACTGCAGGATATCGAGCTATCCGAAGATAAAAATGCATCACGTTCATAGAATGGAGTAACTGCGGAGTCATTCGCAACTTAAGATGGTGCTTCGTACCTCGCGGCCCATTTACGAGACAGAAATGACAGCTGCTCATTCTTGGAAATAACTGCTATATGACATGCGCGCATGCAAGCTAACACACAGCCCTACCACCGTCTAGATTCGAGGAACATTTGTGACTTGCCCATGCATATATATTGAGTACCAATTAGGAACGCCACTTCGGTGAATCAAAGAGTCCATGGCGTCCAAGTTGGTTACGTGATTACTTGATTCATACTTTAAAGCTGTCATTGAACAGAGTCCTCTGTTATGCGCGAGACCTCCTGTTCATCTCGTTGATATCTTGGATACATGCGCATACATGTATACAGATATTAAATCTAAAGTTACTGCACACTTATTTACAATTCAATTTGATAAAACCCGCACGGAATCGGTATTTAAGTACTAGTCCCAAGGTATAAGCTTTCGCGATCTCTTGGCCGAACGCGCGCTCAATCAAAACATTTAATTTATATACAAGGGAATTGCTTCACAGAAAAACTCCCGACCATACGTGGATATTAATTTATCATTTGGCCCTGCCTCGAGCGCCTATATTCGAAGCTAATAATCTTTTAACTTTGGCCCCGAGCGAAACTTGTTTTGCATGCACTCACAGGGAATCCCGATGCTTAACTTTCAGCTTCGAGATCGTTTGATCACGACAAGTCCCTTTTTTTTTTTTTTTTTTTATTTTTTTTTTTTTTATTTATTATTTTTTTTTTTAATTTTTTTTTGAAAGCAACCACGCGATAGCTATGATAGGTGATCATGAACTAGAGGCATTGCCTATAGTCTGGGGGTTATCCGTAAATGTTTCTGCCCCAAGACTAAATGTTTCTCTAGTTGACTTGCGATTGTGTACCACTGCAATGCAAGGAAGATAGTCTAATTAGTAGTTGCATTTTGTTTCATATTTTATTCAGCTTCTTACTCCGTATTGGTGCCACGGTTTGCCTTGGCGACGGGGCAGGTCCTCTGTGTTGCGTCCGCTTCTCCAGACCAGTGCTATTAGTCACACATCTCTAACGCCCAAACATAAATTCGATGCGCTGATGTCCGGCCTCGGTAAATTCGAAGCTGCCTAATTCTCTTCATTAATCTCACCCGTTTGCCCTGCTTCCAGATCCGATGAGCGGGTTGCATGCTGCATGCCAACTACCAATTCAATATCCGGCCACGGCGGGCAACGGCCATGGCTTCAACCGAGGACCCAGATCGAGATCGCCTCCCTTTGCTCGCGAGCAACGCGACTGGCACGGACGATGTGATTCGCAATAATAGCGTCGGCACGAGCAGCAACATCGACACCGATAACGGGGATGACAAGTCCCGCCGTGAGACACAACGCCAGTTTACATTGAGGGGTATCCTTGTTGGCCTATTGGTTGGTACTGTTCTCGCTGCTGTGAACGTCTACTTCGGCCTGCAAAGTAAGCCTAATGTCCCCGTAGGAGTTGTTATAGTTGTATACCATAACGCTAACACGTAATTATGACATTCTAGCCGGATGGGTTTCTTTAATGTCGATGCCTGCTTCATTGCTCAGTCTTGTAATTTTCAAGGCAAGCTCGAGAGCTTTGAGCTTTCCGTTCCAAGAAAAAGAAAACGGTTAGTTCGTCAGTTTGTCAGTTTTATAGGATCTTTGACTGATATATGCATAAATGTCGAATATACAGTCTTCACACAAACAGTGGCCGTGGCTGTTGGCTGTATGTCTCTTTCAGCAGGTTTAATTGGTGTTATCCCCGCAATTGAAAAGCTACTATCAACAGCGGAAGGCGGTCCTATAATCTTGAGCACACCATCCCTTATCATATGGTGTCTGGGTCTGGCATTCTTCGGGGTCATCTTTAGCGTCCCACTGCGCAAGCAGCTTATTATCCGAGAAAAGATGAAGTTTCCTAGCGGAACAGCTACAGCAACATTGATCACAATGCTACACAAGGGCCAAGCGGATATGCATGGAAGTGAAGCTAGGGATCGGAGTCGTGATGGTTGGTACCATAGACTCGAAGATGAAGAAGACCAGCGGCAGATTCATTCCCAAGTTTCAACTTGGCAATCGCAGACTAGAATCATAGGCATTGCTTTTGGGGTGTCAGCTATATACGTAGGTCATATCACCCCGAATAGATGTACCATTTGCTAAAAAAAAAAAAAATAAACAAGACTATATCGACGTTTTTTATCCCCATTTTGCGGAACTTGCCAATCTTTGGCCAAACCGCCGCCGAAACATGGCTATGGGCTCTAAACCCATCGCCTGCATACATTGGTCAGGGTATTATAATGGGACAATCTACAACTCTAGCCATGTTGTTTGGGGCCGTTCTCGGGTATCCATACCATCTTCCATCCAATCATACTCTAGAACTAGCTAACGGTGTAAAGCTGGGGTATTTTGTCTCCTCTTGCGAAGAAACAAGGTTGGGCACCTGGTGTTGTCAATGACTGGAAATCTGGCTCTCGAGGATGGATCATCTGGATTAGTTTAGCAATAATGTTGGCAGATAGCGTCGTCTCGCTTTCTTTACTCGCTGGAGACACAGCGTTGCCACTACTCAGGAAACAGCTCTACCGCACGAGATGGTTGAGACGTTATACTCCAATGTTCTTATCCCCCCACCAGCATGATATCGACGATGTTAGTGACCACGAAGAAGAGGATGCGCCAGCTGATGAGCAAATCGGCACCAAGACATTTCTCACTGCTCTTTTATTGACGACTGGCTTGTGTGTGGTGACAGTTTTATATTGCTTCCCGCAGGTTCCAATATATCTTACTGTTCTTGCGCTCAGTGTGGCGTTCATATTATCTGTGATGGCGGCGAGGGCTTTGGGTCAGACGGACTTGAACCCTGTGTCTGGAATAAGTACGCTAAGCGTTTATTCACTCATTCAACGAAATAGCTCATTCTAACATGATTTTTAGGCAAAATCGCACAACTGTTTTTCGCGCTAGTTGTTGCGAAGACCTCATCATCTGCAGTGCTGATAAACCTAGTTGCCGGTGCAATATCCGAGGCTGCGGGTCAACAAGCTGGTGATATTCTACAAGATTTGAAGACATCACATCTCTTACATGCATCGCCTAAGGCGCAGTTTTACGGCCAGTTAGTAGGAGCAGCGTACGGAGCAGTGGTATCAAGCCTGTTGTATCGTTTATATGACAGTGTTTATAAGATTCCGAGCAAGATGTTTGAAATGCCGGCGGCTGTTGTTTGGATTGATTGCTCGCGGCTGTTATATGGAGAGGGTTTACCACAATACGCCAAAGAATTTTGCATAATCTTTGGGGTTATATTTTCGATGATTACGGTTATCAAGGCACGGTCATCGCGTGCTAAATATTCGACATGGTTGCCAGGGGGTATCGCAGTGGCGATCGGAATGTACAACACGCCATCGTTCACATTGGCGAGGGTGACGGGAGGTCTTCTGGAAGGTTACTTGCGAAGGAAAGCGAGAGATGCGCATGGCTTGGAGGAAAGGGAAACGGTTCTCATTCTAGTTGCGGCGGGGGCGATCATTGGGGAGGGAGTTGCGAGTCTGGTCAACCTCGGATTGACGATTGCTAGCAACTAGCGACGAAGCAATCGGTTCTTTGATCAAGGGTTAATTATGCAACAATATGGAGTATAAAATATATAATCCACTCAGCCCTTGCGCTGAGCTTCTTACCCCAAGACTAATAATCCACATGGCTGAGCTTGATTTTAGCGGTCTCCTTGGGGAATCGGCTTTTATTCCCATGCGGCTCCACGAAGGTCGCCACTTTATGGCAGGTTGACTGCCTTCGCAATCAGGCAAGATTGGTTTGGGTTTGCGGTATTAATAGTTTCGTGTGGCGCTCCAGAGTCTCATGAAATTCTGCAAAGTCCCATGCTTGTAAAGTGAATGTGCTATATGCTGAACATGTATGCACGGCGCTCGACGAGGGTGACAACAAGACTACGACGACGCGAGGGTACCTCTGAAGGACAATAATTTTCAAACTAATTGTCGCCGCACGGGAACACAATCCCCAGTCGCGCGAATCGGATGATGCAAGTGATCACCACATATGGTTGAGCAACAGCTGTCTCGTCAATCCGCTCTGCAACGGTTTGCGAGACTGATAGAGCGACAGCCCAAGCCTCGGCTCAAGCTTTACATTTTGATGCACGGGAAACCCACAAGTATGTATGAGGCGAATAGCGATCCAAAGTGACCAGGGGGGGGTTTTTTTTCGCAGAACGCTTGTTTATTCCGCTCTGAAAAGGGTTGGTGCAAATTTTTATATTATTGTGCTCATGGCATCCTTGCTGTTTGGTTACGTGATAGGTAAATGAAGCGAGGAAATAATATTATGAAAAATCGATACCTGCGATAGAATTCAAATCCAGAAAACTCTCTCTTTGGCTTTGAGAACTCATCTCCAAGACATCAAATTTTGAATCTTTTTTTTTTTTTTTCTCCTAGTGACCGAAAGAGTGGAGCCTTGAGACACACCCGCGTACATAGATAATGAAAAAGCACGCACGCACGACACGGTCGAAAGAAAGAAGGAAGAGAGAGTGGATGGATGAACGAACGGGTGATTGAAGGGTGTGTCGTAATATAACTGGAGAGACGAAAGAAGCAAGCAGCGACAGGGGTGGCAGCCAATTAAAACGACAACAGTGCGGAAATTGCGCTGTCCTCCCTTTTCCCCTCCACGGTACGTGTACACCCAGCAGCAGCAGCATGCAGCATGCAGCATCATGCTCATGCCCTTCACAGAACAGGAACATCCGACTCTGCTGCGGGCGCAGTAAGGGGGTCGCCAGGGCGAACGTCAATTAATTGAACAACCCCAGACACCACCCACACACACCATCCAATCCGAATCGCCCAGATTTTGAGAGAGAGAGGAGAGACAGGTTTTCTTTTTCGGGGAGGGTCGCTCGCTGTTGGCGTGCCAAGATGTGTCCTCCCTCTGCTCTGCAACACAGTCTCCCTTTTTAATATAGTGGAATCCTCCCTTCCTACATTTTCTTCCTTCTTCCCTTTTTCCCTTCTATCATCACCATCCTTCCCATCGGCGCTATCTTGCTCTTCGGTTGTTGTTGTTTTTTCTTTGTTTTTTCAATTTGCCAATTTATCCGTTCCAGTCGCTCATTAATCGTAAATGTCTATCGACAAATTCTGAATTGCATCGACAATGCCGACACTCTCTAAACTCAGTAGTCTTTTCGCAGTCGCCCTTCTTCTTCCTCCCGTGCTCGGTTCCGAAGTTAATTTCTCGTCGGAGTTGGGGCGACGACATGTTCACCACAAGAGACACGCACATGGTGGCGCCCTCGAATCTAGAAATGTAGAGGATAAGAGCATCAAAAAACGAGGCAGTTGCACTTTTCCTGGTGGTCAAATGGTAGCGGTTTCGTCGCATCAGATGAATGCAGGATGGGTATGTTAATCCTGACTCCCAAATAAATCAGTAGTGTTATAAAACTAAATTTGTAAAAATTTGAAAGGCGCTACCACCAGATCAGCCTTGCCTCGAAGGGTTCGTTGCTTTCCTTTCCTTCTTTATATATATATATATATATATATTACATAATTATCCGACCATGGTGATACGTCAAGATTCTAACGCAGAAACAGAATGTATTGTCCTTATGCTTGTCCTCCTGGATATCTTATGGGACAGTGGGATCCAGATGCAACGTCTTATACCTATCCTATGTCGATGGTAAGCATAGCATTTTGTAATCGTGGTTGTGAGAAAAATCGATCGGTCTGTACTAACATAAGGTAGAACGGAGGACTCTATTGCAAAGATGGTGAAGTGACGACTCCTTTCCCCGACAAGGAAATGTGCTATCAAGGCGCCGGAACCTTTATCGCCCAAAACGAATGTTCCCAATCTGTCGCCATCTGTCAAACCGTTCTTCCAGGCCGGGAGGACATGTTGATTCCGACTCTCGTTAACCCGAACGCAGCCGTAACGCTTGCAGTCCCGGGACCCGAATATTGGTGTGGAACCGCGGCTCAGTGAGTTTCTCATAATGATGCATGCGTGAATTGCGCAGGAGCTAATCTCGGTTTAGTTTTTATATCAACCCGCCTGGTGTATCCGTTCAAGATGGCTGTGTCTGGGGAACCAATGCCAATCCATATGGTAACTGGGCACCTTACGTCGCTGGTGCTAACATCGATGCCAATGGCAATACCTTTACCAAAATCGGTTGGAACCCGATCTACCTGGAGCCTACAACCCCGTTCAGAAACCAGAAACCTGATTGGGGCGTCAAGATTATCTGCGGAGAAGGACAACAATGCAATGGCCTTCCTTGTATTATCGACCCTGCAGTCGATGCAGTGAATGGTGTCAATACTGGAACATCAGGACAGTCTTCGGATGGTGCTGGTGGTGGCAACTTTTGTGTCGTTACCGCTCCAAAGGGAGCCAAGGCAATCTTGGTGACTTTCCCCGCAGGAAAAGGCCACGATGATTCCGCCGCTATTCCCGTTGGACAGGTCAGCATCCCGCCATCATCGACTGCTCCGGCTTCTACCACTGAACCCCCAACCACCACTTCCTCCTCCACCACTTCCACTTCCACTTCAACATCTACCACCGAATCCTCGACTACCGAATCCTCAACCTCTACTTCAACTTCAACCTCGACATCCACTTCCACAACGGAATCTTCAACAAGTACATCCTGCGATTCTAGCACCACTACTAGCGTTTCGTACTCGATTGCCTACTATAACACGACCTCTAGCATTTACACACCTACTCTCACCCCTGTTAACCAAGGTGTTGTGAATGCAACCGCGGAGGCCTCCCTCTACACCGAACCTGTAACGATGACTTTCTCATCAGCAGGACCTACAGCCAGCGACGACTTGAAGGGAGCTGCGTCTGCTATCTTTCCTAGCATTTTCGCTCTAGGGCTGGTGGCAATTGCTCACGCTGCCTTTGCTTTGTAGATAACCTTCGACACCCATATTCGTGAATTATTTCTTCTGATCTGGTTTATTCCGGTTGGAGAGATATGGTTACATATTTCTTTTCTTGGATACTGGGAGTCTTATGGAGTTTCTGCAGTTTATTTCTTTAAACCGGGTTTATTTTCTTCTAACTTCTAACGGCCCTGATATGACGGAGCGGGAAAGACCGGTTAAGCTCAGGATCGGAATTTTACGCCACGCCTATCATCCCCTTTATTTTTTATTTTTTTTTTCCCCCTGTCGATGTTTTATTACCTTAACATTACCATACTATCACGACGATAACAACAATGTTTAATCCTGGGCACTCGTGCGCTTTCCTCGTCTCAGGCTATTTTCCATATTGATCAAGCGACAAGAATCAGATAACTGCCGAGCCGTGGATCAACCACCAACATTTTCTCTGAAGTCTCTCCATTTAATATCTTTGTATTTTTACGGAGAGACTCTAATTTCATTCTTAAAAACCCCTTTTGTGCATTCGGGACGGTTCTCTTTTTTTTTCGATTCTTGATTTAAGTCCCGATGTCCCCGAAACTACGCAGCATTTGTCTAGAAGATGACAGCGCGGCTTTATGTGTTACGACGTGAACTTTTTATTGCTGTATTTCTTACACTTCCTATTTCCTTTGTTCTTTGTCGTGGTACTTTTCAAACTTCGATTCTACGAGATACCATTTCTTCTATATCTTTATATCGCTGTTACATTTCTTTTCTTTTCCACTCCTGGCCGTTTTTATTTTTTTTTATTTTATTTTATACAAAATATTTCGACAGGACTCGAAAGGCATAGTTATGCTTTTTGTTTGACATTTGATGGATTGTATATTATCAGAGGGGCGGAGAGGGGGGAAGGATTGATGTGTATTTTTAAACAATTTTTTTCTTTTGTCTCTTCAATAATGTGAACTCCGGGGAGGTTTCCGTATCTGAATTCGGTTCTCTCGTAAACCAATATTATTATTTATTGTAATGAGTATCGGCTGAATTCAAGGAGGTTGTTGTTGTTGTTTCGATCGACGAACAACGATGATCATACCTGTGTAACTATGGCCGGAAGCAGCTAACAACCGTCTATCTATCCATCGACCGCAACAACGCGTACGTGTGTGTGTAGGTGTGTGTGTGTGTGTGGTATTTAAACTTCCTCGTGGGAGCCGGCCTTTCGCCCGCGCGCCCCAGACTACCTTTCGCCCAATCTCTGAACTGACGAACTAACGAACTAACGAACTAACGAACGAACGAACGAATGAACGAAGGGATAGGCGTGTGGGTCGCCTGATTGGTATATCGAGAGTCTTAGACATCTGCAAGGGACCACCACCTACTTACATACAGCGGCAAGCAAGCCACTCCGAACCAAGCTGGATGGTCAAACTCGCTAGTTCGAGGGCTAAGCTAAGCTAACATCCCGGCCCTGCAACATCGCACTTTTTCACGTCATCTCGCTATCCGCCTTGATTTCCAATCAAACTGCCACCGGCTTTTCGCTTACCCAGTTTTACATGAAAATGGCAGCCTTTGCGTGTAACTTTTCGTAGCGGAGGCCGTCTATCGTCTCGTATATATATCCAACGACGATAAACGTCAATAACCCTTGGCAATCGCTCAAAATTCGGCGCCACTCTTGATCCATATTTCCGAACCTGAACAACTGACATCATACGTACCATGGCACTGGGCATTCCGACAACTTGGTCTGCGGTGCGACCGCTCGCTGCTTCTGTTCTACGCTATGGTTTCCTCGTCCCTGCCGCCGCGGTGCCATCCACGCCCGCCGAAAGGTATCGCATACGAGCCGCGCACCGTTCATTCTCCTGCACCCGTTGTCGGCGTCAAGAGTCAACTACACCAAACAAAGATCCTCAGCCGCCACAATCAGAAGAACCTCCAAAACCCCCACGACCTCCTTCAGAAACCTCACCACAGACTCCCGAACCCATCATATCCATCGAAAATAAATCACCCTTTGACTATGATACCCAGGAACCCTACTATGATGCCACCCAATACCACTCACTTCCGCAAACATTTGGTGCGAATCAATACATGTACATCAATGAAGAACTACGCCAATCCCTCCGCCAGCTGCTATGGCAGTTCAAAGCGCCGATTCGATATGCGTTTGCCTACGGATCCGGTGTCTTCTCGCAAGGTACCAGCTCGTCGAAAGATAAGCCGATGATAGATTTGATATTCGGGGTCACATATACGCAGCATTGGCACAGTCTGAATCTCACGGAACATAGGGACCATTATAGCTTTTTGGGACGGTTGGGTAGCGGAGTTGTTGCGAGGGTCCAGGATGGATTTGGCGCTGGCGTGTATTTTAATACCTACGTGGAGTTGAATGGGATGGTATGTGTTATTTTCCAGTCGAGATGAGGGTGCGGCTGATGGTTGAATTCGGGTGTAGATGATAAAATATGGAGTGGTAAACCTCGACACTTTTTGTCGGGATCTCACCGACTGGGATACTTTATATCTAGCTGGGAGAATGCACAAGCCGGTACACATATCCTCTTTAACATATATTGTTATGAGATGTACTGATACAGTATAGGTAAAAATCTTGAGAGATGACGCTCGTGTGCGACTCGCCAACCAAGCCAACCTTCTTTCTGCCCTGCGAGTGGCATTGCTATTACTCCCCGAAAAATTCACAGAACAGCAACTCTATCACACGATAGCAGGAATTTCGTACATGGGCGACCCGCGAATGAACTTGTTTGTGGAGAATCCGCACAAAGTTTCAAATATCGTTTCAAATCAATTACCAAATTTTAGGAGGTTATATTCGCCCTTGGTGGACACGCTACCGAACTTAATTTTTAAGAATGACCGGAAGAATACAATGCCCAAGGATACCACTCTGTTACAGGATATGGATCCCGTGAGGAGAGGAAACATGGTTAGGAGACTACCCAAGACGTTTAGGAAACGATTATATTTTCAATACCAGCGGAAATGGCAGATACCGCAATTGGAGTACGAAGAGTTGGTGGGGTCGGAAGAGCAAGAGAGGTTGGAAGGGAGAATGGGAGGGCAGTTTGAGCAGAGGATAGCGGACGACGTTGCAGAGATACGGAAGGAAGTCAAGGCGGTGATTTATAGCACGATCGGGTGGCCGAGCACGAGTCAGAGCGTGAAAGGTTTGTTCACGACGGGATGGGTGAAGACGTGGAAATACCTACAGGAAAAGATTAAAAAGTGGAGGTCAGCGAAGAAGAGCGCGGGACCAAGTTAATAACCCCCTTTTTTTCCTTCAATTTTCTTTGTCTTTTTCTCTCTTTTCTTTTTATTTCTTTCTTCCTCTTCTTAGACATAGATTTCATCTCTTCGCTCTTTGGCATTATTGGATGTTTGTATTTTTGGCTAGCCTGTGCGTAGAACTGTATCATAACTTAGGGGGACTAAACTCGGTAAATCACATTTCAGGATGGGATGAACAGTGGGGATATCATTTTCGGTATTTTGGAGGACCTGTACAAAAAAAACAAGAAAAAAGAAAAAAACACAAAGACCCGCTAAACGATCGGAAGAGAAGAAAAACGTAAATCAATCCTTTGGGACCTGTTTTAGAGCTGCAAACCTTCTCAGCAAGTCTTGATCAACTTCTGACCCCGCTGCCTTTCTTGGCGGTGCGGGGGGTGAAGCCTTTTTCTGTGGTGTCTGAGGGGGTCCTGTTGCTGCTGCAGGTGGTGCTGGTTGCGCGGTCTTTGGTTCTGTTCTATCGGGTAGCCTGACCTGGGGCCGGACATTCTCCGTCGTGGGACTCGCTGGGGCAATGGCGATGGGACTTTTCGGGCCGATATTGATCTTCCTGGGAGGCGTGGCATGAGATAGCTCTTCTTCAGCCAACGCCAGCGGTTCCTCCAGCAGAGCACCCGACCCGGGTTGGTCATCGTTGTCATCATCACCACCATCATCAAGAGAAACCAGGTTATCCTCCTCCTTCGATGACGGGTAGTGCACGTGATACGCCTTTGCGATTTCGTGCAGATACAGCTCGACGAGCTCGGGATTGGGCGGTTCGACCTTCAACTTTTTGGTCACCCGTTCGGCGACCTTGCCGTCCGAGTTATCGATGGCGGTTTGTGCGTAAGCTCTGCCGTACTTTTCGGCGAGAAGGGTTCTGACCTGTTGCAGTTCCTTAACGTCTGTTTTGGGGGCAGCAAAGATGACGGACTGGATGGCTTCTTCGAGACCGGGATCGACTTCCTTGGCTTCCATGAGGCCGATGCGGGCGAGGAGGAGTTCGCAGTAGAGCTCTAGGATTTCGAGGAGCTCGACGTTGATGTCTTCGCGGATGATCATTTCGACACGGATTTTGGCGGACTCGTATTTGCCTTGTTCGATGATTTGGGCGAGTTGGCGGCGGTTGATCTTTGCGATGGCGGTGGCTTTCTGTTGGACCATGCGGAGACGGGAGATGGAGAGTTTGAGGGCGACTTTTAGTTTTGACTGTTTGGTAGTGTGTATCATACCGGGTGGTGAGTTTTGCACGACTGGAGAGCTGGTGTTTGATGCGAGGTGGGGGAGGGGGGTTAAGGGTTAGAGGGGAACGTACTATGAGGGGTGAAGGCGGGGCCATGATTCTTCGCAGCAGGGTGGCTACTAAGATGACGAGAAGGGCGGTGACTATCTGGTATTGAGTATTATTCTGAAGCTCGGACAGGAATTCTTGTACTATAATGTGATATATATATATATATATATATATATAGGTATATATATCGTATGGTAAGTAGTTAGTAACGAAGGTTGCAGAGAGGTCTGTAATTGACGATGGCCATGAGGGGAGATGGATGGATGGATGGGATAATATTAGTTAATACGCACACGCGGGAAGAAGATGGGTGTCGAGTAGCTGTTCGCGTAGGGAATCGTAACCCGAAGCGAGGGCCTTCGAAGGACGGAATCCTCCTTCGTCGCTGCTCCTCCAGGGGCCATCCACCTGCACGTAATCCATCTTTTGCTGCTGCTGCCCGTCCGGATCCTGCGGGGAGTAATAGTAGTACCCTCGGTCGTCGTCCATCGATATCTTTCTTCGGGTGGTTTTTTTTTTTTTTTTTTT
>LDDX01000039.1:59511-149459 GCA_012184315.1 Arthrobotrys entomopaga
ATAATTATAAAATAGGATTCGTCAGAATTAAGAAAATGGGCGAGGCCAGCCAAAAAAGTCAACGCCACCTCTCCCGCAGCGCCCATAAAATGTGTTGCGGGTGCGTACTAGAGCAGCTTTGAGGATGATATCATGATGCCCTCCATACAATCAATCAATACTCTCTCTCCCTCTCTCTCATATTTTTATTTTTATTTTTATTTTTATTTTTTTGATTTTCATTTCATTTTTTTTCTAATTTTATTGTTTCGCCCTTGACCGAATCATCTCGACGAGGTCGGGGTTGGATCGCGGTTGTTTTCTTCTCGGGCGGGGTGCTAATCAAGTAAGAAGTACTTGGACTACTTAAGTACTGTAAGAAGTAAGTACTATATTACTTAAGTACTTAATTATCGCTCGCATTCCACCTTTGCCCTGCCTTGCCTAACCTTGCCTTGCCTTGGCCTTGGCCTTGTCTTGCAAGTATTCTACCAAAGGTTGACATTTCTATAATCCTCGAAGCGGAAGCGGACGCCCCGTCCGGCATTTCACAACAAGGCTTGACGATTGATTCAAATTCCAACGTGCCCCGACACCCCTCCAGGCATGGCAGGAATGAATGAATGAACGAATGAACGAAACGAAACTCGCAAGGCCTACATGCAGCGGTACCGAATCTCCGCCTAGGAGAGCAAAGAGAGCAGCAACAGATAGATACAACAATGGCCGTGCCCGTGCCTGACAATTCCAACGTTGCCCAACGCAACCCCAAGTCCACGTCCAATGGTGATGAGAACATCAAGAATGAAAAGACAGAAGTTGGGAAGAAGGAAGAGAAGGAGGAAAGAGAAGAGCCCTGGACTACAAAATTGAAGACAAACGCTGTGGAATGGTTTAACCAGTTGGCCGAGGACCTACGCAAAGGTGTGTTTTCAACCCAATTATATTTTATCTCATCTCTGCTGGTACTAATCATGAGTCTTGTAACTAAACGTTATAAACTAACCATGATGTATTTACTATACAGACCATCTTTGGCAGCATATCTTCAAGTGCTCGATTGCGACAACATGCGCTCGTAAGCCTGTACAATCTTCTCAATAAAGAGTAACCAGATACTTAAGTTACAGTTCTAACAAAGAAAATTGGGCGAGTCCAATTTTTAGTGATAACATGTTTGGTACCAGCGGTGGCGAAAGCCTATGGCCCTGCAGTGTTCCTTTCATCAGTCGCATCTGTGTATGTAGGTCCTCCCACATCGCGCGCTCGTGCGGCACCGTGAACGACTGTTAATACAATAATGTGTCCCGAATTGTTTAGATTTGGCCATCCTGGCCGGAACCTCGGTGCCATGTTCGAAACATTAATTTTCGCACTTATCGGCACACTCGTCGGCACCGGCTGGTACACTCAATTTTTCCCCAATCGTAGACTGCACAGATCGCGCTAGTACTAATGAAAAGTCCGCTTGAAGGGTGACTCTTGCATCGTACATTTCGGATGCGCTGTCCAAGACCAATACCGAGAAAGCTCACGCCTTCCGGGCCGTCGTTCTTGCCTTATCTCTCATGATACACGGATATTTAAGGAGCAAAGTTCCAAAATTCTTCGTCGGCGTGTTATTATTTCTTCTGACTGTTATCATTCAAATGGTTGGATTTTCCTTCCGTCTGCTGTTGGGGATCACGTACCAGGCTAATTATAATGATGGCTTAGACCACTCCCGTTTTTACCTTTACACATCAAGTGGCTACTGCTTTCCTCTACCCATTTCTAACAGGGATTGTTCTCTGCACTCTCGCCAACGTTCTGATTTTTCCTGAATTTAGCTCGGGGAAGGTTGCCGTTGTCACTGTCGAAGCACTGGAACTCACCCTCGAAGCTCTTAGGGATGCTACCGACTTTTTTGTCTCTTCCGCAGAAGAGCTGCAAAGAAGAAAGAGCACAGATAAGGGTAAAATCGAATCCACAAAGCCACAGGGCGCCAAGTCTGTCCATGGGACTACCGAGGGAAAAAAATCGAAGAAAAGCTGGTTCTTCTGGAACAATTCAAATGCTAAAGACGAAGACAAAGAGGTGGAGAGCAGGGAACAGAAAGAGGATGAGCAAGAGGAAAAAGAAGAAGACCCGTTGAAAAATCTGTTGGCCGCTAAAGACAAACTTAGAAAGGCCGTAGCGTCTTCAAAAGCGATCCTGAAAGAAACATCCTTCGAGTTGAGTTTCTCATGCCTGCCTCCCGACAGACTTCATGATATAAGCTCCAAAGGCCTGGATGCTCTTGTTACATCCGCCTTGACATTAATTGTGGCTTGCGAGACGAAACACATCGTGATGGGGCCTACCGAGCAAGAGGAGAAAGAGAGCGAAAGTGATAAAGAAAGTGAAACTGAGGAGGAGGAAGAAGGCAGCGAAAAAAATTCATTGATAGAGAAACTCGAAAACATTCGGCCGAAGCGAGAGGCCGAAGCTGCCGATGAAGACTTTCTGCGACAGCTACTCGAAAGGTAGTGGAGCAAACCTTCCTTGTTTCTTTAACAACAATGTTAACTTGCCATATAGGGTTCATGAGCCATTGGAGTCTCTGAGAAACACCGTTCGACGGAGTGTACACGTTTTGATCGCTTGTATCGAGTTTTCATTTGTCCGTCCGACGCCCCTTTCTCTGATCATAAGCCGCAATTAACACCCGATAGGACGTCCCGATAACTTCCAACAACATTTCCCGAAAGCCAAAGGGTATACCGCTCAAAGAAATCGATATTTATATGAATGCTATCGAAAATTCACTAGTAGAATTCGACAAAAGAACGAGGGAGGCATTGCACACAGCTGCGGAAAAGGCTAGTGAGGAAGAGGAGTATGAGTTTGACATACTTCCCAGAGAGGAGCTATTTCTTGTTAGCTCCTTTCTCCTGAACTTCAGACTCGTTGCGTGAGTGTCGTTACTTCGAACCTTCTCGTTCTAGATTTTTAGAGTCTGACAACGTATTGTAGACAAATAACGTTAGACATGCTAGCGGATGCAAGAGAAATGGTTGAGGAATATGATGTTGCAAAAGGGAAACGAACCTTCCACTTGCCTGACTTTAGATCTAAAAAATGGCTTTTCAGCGGGGAGGCAGAACAAAGTGAAGCTATGGATGCCGGTGCCAAGGAGAATGTTTCTCGATACCAAAAGGCGACCGAAGGTTCCAACAATGGTGATAAGAAGGCGAATACAAAGCAGCAAAGTCTGAAGGTTGATAAAAAGAGACTGGCAAATGGTCCCTCGTCTACCCAAAAGCAGCCGGTGACGAAAAAGGACAAAAAAGCATCAAACGAAGACTCAAAAAAAGAACAGAAGAAAGCAGAAGAGGAGCAAGAGAAGAAACCTAGTTCTACGCGAATACGAGATGGGTTGGCCGACATCGTCGACTGGATAACTACTAGTCGGCACTTGCACTACGCGATCAAACTGACCATTGGTGGTATGCTACTAAGTTGGCCTGCCTTTGTTCCCGAATTCTCCCTCTTTTACTACAATTACAGGGGATGTGAGTGTCCCACTTCTAATCCAGCAAGACGAAATCATATATATCAACTAACTCGTTTATAAAGTATGGGTTCTCGTCATCTACGTTCTCGTTTTTGAGAACTCTGTTGGATCCTCGATCCAGGTCTTTGCATATCGAACAGTAGGGACGATATGTGGGAGTCTCTGGGGCTATGCCGCATGGAGCGCCGGACACGGAAACCCCTATGTGATCGCGGTAATGCTATATTTCGGTTTCCTGATAGGGTTCTACATCCAGCTGAACACTCGATATTCCAAGTCGGGTATGGTGCTAATAATGTCTATGGTGATTGTATCCGTCGGGACTCTGATCGAATACATCCCCGGAACGGTTCCGGGAACTGCGTTGGAGAATTTCTTGAAAAGATCGATCGCAATGATTACTGGTGGATCTGGGGCGCTGATAGTGCAGTCAGTAATCTTCCCCGTACGAGCAAGAGTCATGCTAGTTGAGACAGTGGGTACAGCGGTGCTCAAGATCAACGAGATGGAAAGTGCCATTGCTTTCGGAGTCGACCAGATGGCCAATATATCAGACTTGAGAAATGAGAATGCGGTCAAGGCGTTCTCCAAAGCGAAGAAGAAGGCCGAGGTATCTCTTGCCGCTGCGTCCGCATATTGTAAGCTTGCTCCTATATATTAATATTCTTTTGGATGTTATAATTTTAACCTGGATTACTCTCGTAGTGAGCGTTACGACGCAAGAACCTAGGATCAAAGGAAGTTTTTCAAACGACAAGATGATATTTAAAGAGGTACAATGCTCTCCACTCTTTGATTGATAGATTATTGAGCTGACAATTTCGAAGATTATATACGTCCTCCACCAAATAATCGATAGAATGGAAAATATGTTGCAACTACGACTCCAAATTGGCTCTGCTCTATTGGAAAACTATTACGTACGTTCCACCCCAGTGGGGAAACAAGGACCATTCCATTAACATCTCGTTTTCAGGTGTATATATATAAATACCGTCGGAATGTGGTAAGCGTGATCTAAATCCTACATTTGATAATACAGCTGCAGCTAATTGGAGAACGGAAAGGCGGCGGCCATAACGATTACACTGTATGCAGTCCACGAAGCGCTCACAAGCAAACTACCACTACCGCAATACTTCCCATCCGCCCGCCTCGCCCAACTTCGAATGGTAAATCGAGTCCGCCAACTTCTAATGGAGACCGTATCGAGTACTACCCGTTCCAAAGAAGCGCAGGTAGCAGCAGACACGAAACGTATCCTTCGAGTAGAATTCATGAGTTATAATGCTAGCTCTGCGGCGCTCGAGCAAGTGATCGAATGGCTGGAGGAACTGGTGGACCTGACGAAGCTGTTACGAGGGGCGGCGGAGTTCCGGTTCGGGCTATTATCTAGACCGACGTATAAGGAGTGGGTACGCCAGATCAGTATCGGAGGAGAAGTTGACGGTCCAGCTGGTGAGAAAGAAAGGCAACACGTCGAGGCGATTGAAGAACAGCATCATCAGTTGGCGAGAGTTCCGTCAAGGTCAAGGAAACAGGAGACAGATGATGACATTATGGAAGGGGAGGACGGATTGCCAGAAACGCTACGAAGGGTACAGTCTCGCCATCGGGAGAATAGAAGGAGGTTGAGTCAGACGAGTCAAGGGTTGCCTGAGAGAGTTGTTGCGTTAAGACGGGCTGTAGGGGGGGGGGATTCGTAAACTATCAAATTATCAATCTAATATATAACTATAAGCTATATCGATATACCATGTACAGAATCACATGAGCCGCGTAATATAGATACAGTACGGCGCCCCATCGTCGCGATTTCATTCCAGTTTATCCAAGTGCTCCAACCGCGTCAAAACAGTCTGTTTGGACGCCTCTTCGATTTCGCCAGCTAAAAACACTTCATCTAGAATCGCATACACCTTGTAAAAATTGAAAACTAAAGCATCAAAGGTTAGCGCACCATCTTAGGGTGTCACATCAAAATGCCTTAACATAAAAAAAAGGGGGGTAATACCTAAATCCAACTCACACACGTTTCCAAAAAAGGCATCCAGAACTTCAACGAAAAAGTGGATTGCTTCAAGGTACGCCAGTTCGTTATCGTTCGCATCAACGCAGACGCAGAAGAATAAGCCAGCGTATCGCCGGTACACAATCTTGTTGTTTCGAAACTAATATATCCAACATTTCATCAGCGGACCATTATTAATAAATTACATTACTGCGGGTTGTTAAGATATTTTGGTGAAATATAATACCTCCACGAAATTCGACTGATACTTTTGATCGCGCGGTGCGACGAGGCGGTGGACTTCGCCTTTCAGCTTAACCTTTTCATCATCCTACACAACTCCGGATAGAAACTCGTTAGCTTGTTTCTCGTCAACCGGCTTTGGACAGTAGAGGGCAATATGGAGGAAAGGCGTAAGGCAAGAGTACATCGTACGGAGCGTACCACTTTGCCAGTCGCGTTTTGCCCCTAAGATTTCAAAAAAAGAAACGTTTCAAAAATTTTTGTGAGCCCATGTTCTCGTAGAGACGTTAAGCTTGGTCTTTATCATGCAGGAGAACGCATAGAGTATGCGGCGGCAGAGCGAGCTAGTTGCTCGGTAACCAAGGGGAGAGCGTACTGTCGGTTCTGGATGAGGATAAAGGAGAGCACCATTGTCGCGGCTGCTGCTAGTTTCTATCGCTGAACGGCAATAGGAAACTTCATTCGGAGGAGAAGGCGATATGTTGGTGGCGGCTGGTGGAGGGTTGAAGATGAAGGTTGAGAGCGTGATAATTAGATGGAAGCTTCAAGCAGTTCTAGGAGTAACGGCAAGCTCGATTCAGGAGCTTCCGGCGACAACACATTTCCTACAACAGGAGAATTTGAGTACTGCGTTCGCAATACAGTATTGTCTTTCATTATCATTCGCTCCGACTTGACATGTCTTCTTCTAAATATACAGCCAGCCCTTATTAAACGATCTTTACTTTCAGTCTTACACAAACTGGAATGAGCTTCGGCATAACGGGCAGGAACTCGAACTGCTCGACTTGAACCACCTCATCAAACAACTACCATGGAACTTGCGCTTGCATGTGCCGCAGGCTTTGGACGGTAGTGTTCTCTCAACTTGCGCCAAGATAGAGTAGCAGATGGCACACTCCTCCACGCCATCCAAATGCAACTTGACGTTTTTCTGGAATAACGTCAGCCCGTCAACAATAGAGCCGCCCTGTTTGAAGAAACTTCGATTAGACATCCCTGTGTTGATAAATTGCGGGGAAAGATACCATTACGAACCTGAAGGGCAATCACAGCCTGACAAGTTAACAGCCATGACTTCCATTGTTTTTCGGAGACAGCAACTCTACGAACTCCCTTCACCTCTACCAGCTGTAACGGGAAGCTAGCTGGAAGTTTCACCATCATTTCCATCGTCATTTCATCCACTTCATAAGTAACCATGACCTCTCTTACATTCCTACTGATCTTGATAGCCAATCCCTCCGGTCTCTCATCGGTACTATCGAGCCACTTTTCTACCTCCTTAAATTCAATATCTACCAATAAAGGCGAGATATATTTATCCGTAAACGGCCCAACATTATCTTTGACCTGATTGTTTGAATCGCTGAACCAACTCTTCACTAATGATGGGGAGTATCGAAGGGATATATAATATACGTAGACCATCAGTGTTCTGATGTAATGTAAATCCGGCTCGGTTGGTTGAAAGGTGGGATCGAAGCCTCCAACTGGGTATTTGCTACCGTCTATTGGCTTTGCCCGGCCATGGCCTAAGAAATTGAAAATAAAATCGAGTAGATTGTTGATATAATTGCCTGTCTTGAGACTCTCAATATAGGAAGCTTTTATACGGAATGACTAAATAAACATATTAGCTACGATCGGGAGGATTGAGGGATCACGGCATACCGAATTGACAAAGTGATCGTAGACCAACACCCAAGAGCAGAGATACCCTTGTATCCTCTGAAGTTCTCGTTGCTCTACGAGGGAGGGATTTAGGATGATGTCCTCCTCTGGTAATGGCGGATCGAGAAGAAGAGAAAGTAGTTCGTCAGGTAATTGGATTTCCAAAGTCTCGTCCTTGGAAAGTGCAGCCTCGATGGATACCTGCTCTTGAAGTTGTGGAATACGGCGGTGCAGGAGATTGAAAGCGATGCCCTGCACATCATCTGTGTTACCTCCGAGCAGAGGGTATAGTTGCTCTGGTTTGGGTCGAGTGTCATCCGTATCGTCTCTATCCTCTCGACTGACATTCGGTCGGGGTCCAACTCCTGTAGGGTCATCAAGGAAATGCAAGGGCATGTTCATAAGGGCCCTTGATATTGCGCCGCAGAATTCTTTGAACGCTTGGTTTTGGAGAGGTGCTGTTTTTAATTAGACTGGTTTGAAACTCAGGTAAAGATATATGGCTTACCAGCAACATCAGTCATAAGACCTAACCAGATGCGATACAGCCTTGGGAGAAACCAATCCCATTGATCAGAGAGATCATCGTTGACAAACTCATCTTCCTTGTTCGTCGCTCGGATCTCCTTGATTGTTTCGTATACGGAAAAGGTAGATAAAAGTACCGCCACCGTGTCACCGAGATTGTTATAGAGCGCCTATTTTGTTAGAGACGATCGATTGATTGAATCAGAGAACTTACCGAAAAAGAATATTCAAGGGCAGCGAATAATTCTTGCCAATGTGACCCTTGCATCTTCCCGAGAACAGGTAACACCTTTCTAAACGTTCGCATTATCGCAGATAGCAAACCAGGTGCCTGCATGGCCAAAACCTCTGGCGGTAGCTCTTCGCTTAACCAGCTCAAAATATTTCTCATTAAAAGCAAAGCTCGTTGTGCTGGCACATCCGCCGAATTCTCGACAAGGTCTGATGTCCAAAGCTCGTTAAGAAGTAGGAGTTTTGGGAATGCTAAAACCAGTTAGAAAGAAATTCTTAACTCTACTGATGGGTGAAAGTATGAACCTTTTTCAATTGCATCTTCGGCTCCAATACCGGAAATATCGCTGATGATTCTGTTTCTAAGTTGAATAATCAACGGATTGACCGTAAAGCTATCGTCTCTCAAGCCTGATAACACTGCCGAGTCCCTGAGGATGTATTTATCTAGTACTGATCAGCATCTATTACATTAGTAAGATGGAATCACTCGCTCACCATCCTTCTTTTTCCCAATCTCGAGAGTGTCTACCCAGAGAGTTGCATTTTTTCCGGTAACGCCCTTATGACGAAGGACCTCAACGAGAGATCTTAGCGCCCGTGCGTGATAATACGCCTCGCATGTCACCGGAAGAATAACAGTCTGTTCAGATAAGCCAAGGAGAGTTGAATTCGTGAAATTAACGCTACTCTTCTGATTTCCGGCCGTTAGGAGGGCCGTGGTAGTGGTATAATCCTGTATCGACGCATAGCGAACAAGTTCGAGAGTTGCCGCTAAATCTTGGAGGACTGTGCGGTTCAGAGGCGCATTCGCATCCGGTACTTGCAGCATGTCGACCACAGCTTCCGCGATCACCAAAGAATACCTTAAGAATGGCCATTGTAACTCCGGCGATATCTTAGCCAGCGAAGCAACAACCATTTTTTGGAATGTCTCATTATCTCTTGCTTGTCTAGCATTTATGCTCTCCGTTTTTGCTAGTACCGAAAGCATAAATTTAGCCATACGCATGCTAATGTTCAGACCTTCTTTGTCGTAGAGGTCATCATGTTCCTCAGGTTCTTCAGAAGAGTCTACAAGGAAGACACATTCTCCGAGAGGCTGAAGAGCACTAAGCGATGTATCTGGGTGAGATTCATATAGTGGTTTCAAAAAATTTCTCCAAGTTTCATCGCGATACGACATTGCAGTCATAAGTTGACCCTCCCTAGACAGGTCTGCGTGTGATAGCACGCACAGGGCTTTTTGGACAAGAAGTTGAATGCTTGCCACTTTTGTTAGCGTTCAAAATACCACACAGGCATCAAAAAATTTTTTCTTACCTAATAAGGCCGCCTGAGGTTGGCTCATGTGCTAAATTGGAGAGTGTTATCATGATATCCGTACGAATCTGGTTAACCTCTGGCTCGTCAAGATTTTTTTCACCACACAGCTTCAGAAACAATATATCGGCCTTTTTGATGTACTCCTCATCCGCTGTTTCTAAGATCAATAGCAAGGTGGATATAAGGTCTTTTCGTAGATTTGGACTTATACTGGCCAATACTACTGCCGGGATCCGAGAGAGTTCTGTCAAAATATTGCCAGTAAGAGTGTGGTCGTAGGTTTTGTCTACGGTTATTTTGTGGAGCTTTTCCACGAGCTTTACAACCATATCGGCTTTGAGCTCTCTTGAAACGAGCAGCTCTGGGGCTTGAAACGCGACAATGAGCATCTTCCATGATGATTCGTCCGCTTCTGCAATGGCATGGTCACACTCGCGCCTTAGATATCCGTCAAGATTTGCTGACGAGACACACGCTTTTGTATGCGATCTCTCGAAATTATAGATAAACTGCAAAATAGCTTCCCGGTTTTCTGAGATAACCAGCAGGTCGATCGTTTCTTCCAAGATCGCACGGCCGCTAGAGCTCTCCCAGTACTTTTGATATGAGAAAAGAGTGTTGAAGAAGTACTCCCTTGAAGGGCTTGCAACTAGAATTTGTGAATCATCCACCAGATACCCGTGTAACGACATTCTGCAGCCTGCATGCCGTCGCACACTACTATTAGCAGATCTTGCGATTGATGCTACGAGAGCCGCAGCTGCAACATTTGCACCTTGAGAAGCCTTCGAGCTAGTGACGGCATAACAAAGAAGCCGCTCTTCTGCAGAATTCAAAGCTAGAATGGACCAGTGCTTCTTGTCAAGCGTCTGGTACAGCGCCGATGTTAACTTTGCCCAAGCGTCTACCGCTAATGTGCTCTGTTCGATGATGATCTGGTCTCCGGCCGCAGCCGCTTCAACAACTGCTTCCACTAGCTTTGCAAGCTCGCTGATAAGATTGTTAATCTGTTCTCGGACGAAATCCGTATCGACTTCTGTCAGTACCTTCAGAGCCTTCGCAAGAACGATAGGCGGATCTGCAAGTCCCATCCTCCATGCCGCCAGCTCCTGCTTTGGCTCAATGAACTTCTTGAATGGATTCCCAACGTTTATGGATACGATATCTTTTCGAATATTCTCAGCCAAGAATTCCTTCGATAGGAAGAAGGCACAAATTTGAAAATAGCAGGACCAAGCTTCCGCCCGGTGATCTTTCGGTTCCATACTGCCGCTCAAGCCATCCACAATTGCGGTGAGAAACTGCTGGACCTCGTCATTGATACTCGGAAGCGCTTTTTGCGGCAGTGTCTCGACTAAGGATTTGAACTTTGACCAAAACTCCGCAGGAGCACCCTGACTACCTTTGGCGACGTATCGTTTCACAACTTTAAAGGTTGGCTTCTTCGCTGTGGCTGCAATCTCCCAAGAATCAGGAAATGCTAATAATCGTTAGCATTACGCCCACACAGGGTGTTGTCAAAACATACTCTCATTCAGCGTGAGCAAGGTATCCAAGAACTTTTGGTTAGATCCGATTTGGTTACTCGTTAACGCCTTCTCGATCATGGCAGGTGCGATTATGCGTAATGCTGGCTCAACGTAATCTAAGGCACTGGTTTGTTATGTCGGCCAAACTTTGCTTAGACGAGCTTGTGAATGGTAAGCACCAACCTTTCCGATTCACCAGACATGTTCTTAACAAACTATACACTGCTTGTCGTAGATACGGGTCGTTATGGTAGGCGAATGTCCATAAACGCGGTTCGTTCATGAATGTGAGGTATGGCTCGTCGTACTTGGGTTCCCGCACGCCCATTTTCGCCATCGCGGCTATGATATTTTCCCCCCGACTATCAGCGATACGTTTCTTGTGAGATTAAGAAGCTTGATCCTTCTGTTCATACAAACTAAATGTGCAGCAGCCATGGTAACACCCTTCATGACCCTAGCGAATTTCGTCTCCATCTCATCCTGGCTATTGTTCCTCTCGTCGCTCAACGTATTCACCTGTTCGTTGGCCTTGACATTCCCGCAGAAATCCATGATCGCCATTTGATATGTTTTCCAGACCATACTGATCTTCTCGTCCGTCGTGAAGACCTGGCGGAGTGCATCCGTCGCCGCAGCCGAGACAGATTGGTCGCTGTCGTAAAGACCTGCGAGCCAGCTTCCGGTGACCTGTGGTAGGTAAGGAACGAACGCCCGGCGGGTCTTGTCTGCGACATTACCCAGAACCCTGTGCGCGAGCTGACGGATACGGATCGTATTTTCGAACGAAAGCTTCGGGTAGAGTTGAACCTGTATAATATACCACACACGACACACATGAGCACTCACACCCACAACCCGAGGGATGTCAAGTAGCGCCTGGAGATTAGAATTATGTCCTCACATAACAATAAACGATCGCATTTTCAATAGAGGTTTGTTCGACGACCCAGTCTAACAGATCCGCGAGAGCCTTCTCCTTAGTTGTGTCGTCTCGCTTCAGCAGGTTACTAAACACAACCACGAGTGTTGGAACCGAAATGGACTTGATGTCGGGTGGTTCCGCAAAGTACGATAGCGGCGACGAAGCTCGTTCTCTGGAGGAAAAGCCGAAAACAGTGCCGGCAGCCCTTCCGCTAAGAGCTGCGGCAGCATTGGCACTGCTCGCTTGTATTCGTTTCTTGCTGCTCATCTCTTTATTGTTTTTTGGAGATAAGATTGTCGGGGAAAGGTTTGTGGTTTTTGTTGGTTGGTGGGGGGATCCCGTTGGTTGGAGTTACGGAGCTTTAAATGCAATTAAAATGGCCCAAACGCGGCTTTGGGTTAACTATGACGCTTTGCCCCTCTTGCAACACCGCCAACACCGAATTGGTGTCTAAAATGTCATTGTGCGAATATTCGAATCGCTCATTTTCACAAGATGTCTCGCTCATGCTAGTTTTAAATGTTTTACAGTTGGTATACACGATAATTTCATCTAATATCTAGTATCCTTATATTTCCGAAGCTCGTCGACAACACTTTTAATCCGCTGAAACGTGGTATAAAGATGATTGGACCGTCTAGCCAAGTCGAAGCATGGCCTCGTCCATTTCCTCGTCACTAATCTCATAGTCCTCCTTTGTATCCCCATTCTGAACGGGTTCCCCCTCCGCGTCAAGCTGCATCTTCTCATCCTCTTCCTCCTGCTGTATCCTTATTTTGCTCACATGGGCGTTCAGATCATCCAGACTCCACGTACTTATCCCTTCTTGATCTTTCGCAGCGAACGGCTGGGCCATTGTTCGTAAAAATTTCTTGGCCGCCGCAACGCTCATATCCACGCTTAGATTCATCTCAGACTCCAGTAACGCCTGAGAAATCCACTTTGGTAATTGGGCTCTCTTCTTTGCGAACCGTTTATCCGCCAACACCATGATTCCGTAGTCGTCTTTCCCTCTCAACACGCGACCCAAGCATTGCGCAGCATGCCGCATCGCGTCGAAAGACAAAAAGTCGTTCTCTTTGATTCTGAAGTTCTCTCGTAGAAACTCAAGCCGGGCTTTGAGGATTCTCGATTCGGTGTACTGGAATGGAACGCCGATGCATATGACAGTTCGACCGTATTGATGGTCAAAATCGATACCTTCGGAAACTTTCCCACGAGCGACGCAAAGCAGGACAGCACCCCGGCCGTTACAGCATGCCGTTCGATATGTTTCCAAGGCTAGCGATGTTTCTTGACTATCAGGGGTTTCCACTAGGATCAATTTATACTTCCACACTTCGTCAAGAATGCCCTGCTCATTCCTTAGCGTAATACATTTAGAATTGAAAACAAAGAGGGTAAAAGCATACCATTCCCTGCCACATACTGATGATACTTTCCATGTAGAGATAAGACGGGAAGAAGATAACCAAACCATCAGGTGTGATCTTCGAAAACTCAATCATGAGATTACCGTAATTTCGAACCACACTGGGATCGTTACGAATCTCAAATCGACTACTTATGGCAACTTGATCGCTTCCCCGTGTGACAACCATCGGCAAGAAACTTCTTCTTGCGAGAGTCATGCTGTATGATTCCTGTACGACGCAGTCGAATTGAAGCATCTTCGGATACATTTCCAACGGAGAGATCGTTCCCGATGTAATAACCACAGACCAAAATCGATCAAAAATCGGTTTGATAGCTATCGACGCATCGAGACAGGTGAAATGAAATATTGGGTTCGGAACGGTAGCTGTATCGGATTCAAAGGGCTCTAAAATTAATAGAAATCCTTTTTCGTATGTGGCCACTAAAGTCGCGAAAGTTGCGACTTCCTGTAAAGCTTGGAACTCTTCCACGCTTGAGATCTCGAGCGTTCTGATCAAAGAAGTGAGACGTTCGGCACAAAATCTATACGGCATTAGAAAAGAAACATCCGAACCGGTGGAACATCTCATACCTCAGCGGCTTTTTCTCAATAAATGTCAGGTCTTTCAAATGCTGTAAGAACGATGGCGGAGTTTCTGATATAACATGCAGTACTTTCATCCTCGTCTTCAAGTACTCAACAAACCTCTTTAAAAAAGCCACAAAGTGCTCCGCTCGCCGAATATTTCCAGGAACTGCCTCTTTGAGCAAATCATCAGGCAGTACCGGGTTCGCCATGAATGAGTCTTCCTCTCTGGCCGTACTCGCATCTTGCAAACCCTCCACGAGTTTCGCGTACTCAGACTGTAGCTTTTCTGCATCCGTAGATTTCATCTCCTCAATCTTTCGCTCCAAACTTGTGCAACCTCGCGCGGCCTTCCTCAACGAATCCTCCGTCAGATCAATACTCAGCGACTCGATACAGACGTTGTCGATATTGTGAGCCTCATCAAAGACTACGATGCAATCTTTTGATAACTCTTTCGATACCCTCTCGGCAATCTTTGGGTCAAGGAGATAATGATACGAGTATATTATGACATTGCAAAACGGCATCATTCTCCTCGCTGTAAAATAGGGGCACTGTTTGTTGGTTTCCCCGTAAGTGAGCATACCGTCCAGCGTGTATACCCCGGGTGGAATCAAATTGTGCGGCTCCAACAGATCCAGATTCTACCGTCCGCCAATAACCAAGTCAATACCGATAGTCCCCAAAATGAAAGAACAACGGGATAGGTCGCACCTCGTGATATATGCACATCTCTACATCCTCGCCCCTTTCCTTCTTCTCCTTTACGAACCCAGCCGTTAAGCTCCTACACCTCGCATCCACCACACTCCCTTTTTTCTCTCTCTTCACGCTAGGGTGCAAACACAAGTTTTTTCTACTCGTAAGCCCCAAGCCTCGAAAATCCTCTACAAATCCCAACTCGTTGGCACGGTATTCCATGAGCGCTTTGAGTTCGTACAGCGCCTTTTCGATCTCCGACATTGTACGGGAGCAGTAGATGAGTTTGCGATGCTCTGGGTAGTGCTGCTGGTAGGCGACGATAAGGGAGAGTAGGGAAACGGTCTTTCCGGTGCCCGAAGGCATCTCTACAGTTCCATTCCACGATATTTAGCTACCACGTCGGCGATAAGAGATGCAAAACAAGGAAATGAGAAAATTCCATACCAAGGACACAATGTCCGCCTGCATCGAGAGTTCCTGTGTATCGAAATACAATCCGTTAGTCGCTAGCCTAGTAAGCTGCCTAAAAAATAGAAAAAGAAAGAAGCCCTCACTAACTCTTCAGATCGCACATGTATCTATTTCCCAACATCACTCAAGAAGAGCCCGTCACACATCTCGTAAGCCGCCGTTTCTCTCTTTCTCTCTCTATATATATCCTTCTAATCCGCAGAATGTTGACGAGCAAGACAGGAAGATGGGTATACTGACTGGTATTGTTCTAGACAAAATCCCAATATCCAACGTTAGCAAAGCAACGCCTCTTTGCAACAGGTCTTCTCCCATCTATTGTATTCTAATTGGTGAAACTAGAAGCTAGCTCACCGGGATATATCCGTGGATACGGAAAGATGACCGGAAGGTCACTATAAAAAAAAAAGGAATTATTAGCCGCGTGTGCATAATAATAATATGAATAATAGCGGTAAACATACTCTATTTCGAATCGCATCGTGAAGCTGCAGACGTCTAGGTCGCGAAGAAGGATCGTGGACAAGTATTCGGGGACCAATCGCGGATGTCGAAGGATCAAATGAATGAATGGGTGGTTTAGTCAGGCTAATTAACACGCGACCAAACGAGTTCAACTGTTCGAGCCTGCCAACACGAAAGCGTGTGATGCCCAAAAGTACCCAACACATTTTCAACTATATTATTACCATACGAGGAGGCACGAATGAAGCCATGGATTTAGTAGCAAAATTATTAATATTTTGACTTAAGAAAGCCAGTGCGCCACTGGTATCTCTTTATTTATTTATTTATTTTTTTCTCTAAAAAAGCTAATAAATGGAACACGGTACAGGAATCGAAAAAGAAAAAAGCTGAGCCCCTCTGCTACCTCGAAAATGCTTCAAGTAATACCATAGAAAAAAAAGTACAGCCCAAAAGAAGTAGAGAGATAAAATTCATTTAAACCCCCATGTATAAAAAGAGATGCAATGAAGATATCGACATTTTAAGGAAATAGGTGAGAATATTAGATATTAAGGGTTGACTAAAGAAAATAATATTTACGCAGCAGCGTATTTGCCGCTCACAAGCTTCCTCACAGTATTCACTTCCTTCCACTCGCCACGCGAATCCCCATTTTCATCCGTATCGTCTGCGAATGGGTCCTTTTCAACCTCCACCGCCTTGAGAATCTCGATGCCAACTCCGCTACCCGCGTTCTTGATGTCATCGCTGCCGAATATTTCCCATCTAACTTCTATGGGTGAAGGTTTCGCTAGCCCATCCGTGAAAAGTCGGGCGATCAGTTTTCCTCCAGCCTCATCTGCGAGTTTCACCTCCGGGATCCTCCACGCTATCCGTGACCTGTCTTTGAAAAATGTGGCGCTTGGCTTTGATTGACAAGCTGTAGCTTGCACACCCTCAACGCCTGTGACGAATACAACATTTCGGAGTGTCGGCGAGGAAAACAGGCTATCCGAGTTTTTCTTGTTAAAAAGCGGATTGGGCTTGTACGATAAAATGAGTGATGCCTGGTGGTTCTCAAGCTTCCATGCTGGTGTGACGATGATTGGTGGGAAGGCTTGCATTGAAACCTCATCCGTCTTGAGTTGATACCGAAAAGAAACTGCCGTTCCTCTGAGGTTTACTAGCGAAATCGAATATTCACCGTGCTTAGAACCCGGCGTGACGTGAGATTGGTTAAGCGAAATCTTATCCATCATGCCGTACTGGTCGAAACGCAAAGATTCCGTGACATGAGGAGGTGCGCCCTCCAGAGGATTATAAGCCAATGCAATCTCGCCGATGACGGTAACTTTGGAGGTCTGCCCGGCTTCAAAGTGTGCGCTAACATGCTCGATTAGGGATGCCGAGAGTCCAGGCTCGTGAAGTGAAGGGTGTTTGATCATCGCTTGGGCACCCTGGGACGTAGCTGACAATCCTGATGTTATAGACTGAGTATCCGAACCTGCGTCGGATGCTAGTGTAGATTGCCGGACCATCTTCATAGGTGTGAAAGGAGACGCGAGAGGGTGGTTAATAGGTGCTGTAGCAAGAGCCGCAGAGGTTTCACTAATGTTAGAGCCAAAAGTTGAAGCGGGTGTAGGCTGGATGATAGAAGGAGAAACTTCGCTGTTCACTTGTGACGGTGAGATGGCTTCAACGGTTTGAGGGGATTTGGCTGTTCCGTTGGTTTCAACCACTATCGGAGCATCCGGTACGCCCGTATAAATGGTGTTCCGAACATCTCTCCTACCACGATTGCGCTTGGAAACGGTTTGTTGCTACATCACGATCTCATCAGCATCCGTCATCTACGGTTCGCACGGAATAATCATACCGCTCTCAGTGTCGTTGCTACTTTCGTCATAGCATCTGCGGCCTCAGTCTCTTCCTCGGGAATGACATCATTCCTGATTTCGACCTTGAAGGTCGGTGCCTGCTCGAGTCTATTATTGATGCCGTTAGTGTCAAATAGAGAATAGAATAATGCGTTCCGACTAACTCTTGATGCATTTCAATATCTGGAATCTCATCTACCAAGCTCTTCTGAGGAGGTGGGACACTAAATCCTTCGGCATCCTTGGTGATCTGATTGCTGGAATTTGCTGCGGTTGGTGTGATTGATTCGGCTCTCGTCGGCGAAGCAGTTGTTGCCGATACGGGACTAACAGGTGATACTATTTGGGTGTCTATGCGCTCGGGTGCTTCACGGATTGTCGAGCTCGCAGCGCTCGGTTCGGCAGACGGTACGGAGAGATTGTGAGAGGAGTTGCTAGGAGACAATTGCGATCCGAATGTCGAAGCTTTGTTAAAGCTCAAGCTGCCGAGCCGGTCATTTGAAGCACGGTGTTCCAGGGGTGATTGACTCTGGTATGGAAATATTGAGCTATTCCGACGGCCTTTGAGAACGGTGCCGAGTCTTCGCAAGCCGCCTCCCAGACCCCCTGCGATTCCAACAGTGTCAGCCAAATTTTTTCAGCTCTTTGAGATGGAGATGAGGACTCACCTTTATCAACGGAGCCGGACGATTGGACACTAACGGAATCGTCGGTAACAATGGAGGGTGCCTGCAATGTCGGAAGGGCCCGCTGGCTCCCGGGTCTGCTTCCGATGCTTGCCGATGACTTGGTACCGCATATCCGGCTGGCGTATGCTTTGATTTCATCCATGGTGTTGATGTCAAGGAGAGCTTGGACGGTGGCTTCCATGAGGGTCTTCATGTGATCCATCTGGTCGAGTTCCAGCGTTTGCATTCTGGTGAGCGATTCCCTGAGCTGAGTAATTCTAGCTTCGTCGACGGCCTGGAACTGCTCGAAAATAAAAGGCGATTCACTTTCCCAATTGCCCATGGCATCTTTTAGACTCGAGGTAGCTTCGGCGACCTTTGCGGGTTCGGCTCGCTTGCCCTTCTTCTTTAGCTTTTCAACCTTTTCTTCGTTGGTATCAATGGCTTTGGCAAGACTGTTGAGGTTGCCCTCCATTGTCCTCAGGCTAGCCCATTCCTTGTTGCTGGTAGAGAATTCCCGGATGGGTCGTTCCACTTCGGACTCCAGTTTCTGACTGTAGGCACGATGGGACGTGGCCAGGGAGATTGTCGAATTGACGATACGCTGCCACGGAGCATGGAACAAGCTACAAACAGTAGGAGACCAGGGCAATCAGCAAAATGGTCTGTATAATAACCACGATATTGTAAAATCCGTGATGGACAGCTGGCGACATACCCTAACTCGGACGAATCATTGGGATTTGGACGCTTGCACAGCTTCTGCAGACCCTGAACATAAGCTTCTTCGACTTTCCGTCGTTCCTAGAATGTGAGGAAGGCATCAGCGACCAGGCGTCCGAGGCTAGATTGACGTATGCGAGCTTTTGGAGCTATTGCGCCGAGGGCGGGGTAACGGAGAGGGAGGGCATACAGCGAGCCAATCCGCGATCTCGGCGTTGAGGGTGTGAACCCTTTGTAAGCGGTCACGGAGAGCATTGAGAGACGCGTGGTGTGGGATGGTGGTCTAGCGATCCAAATTTCATGGCATGGGGCAGTAGTTAGCAGGAATGAAGTGGTTTGCTCTGTGGTTGAGAGACAGATCGGCTGGTGAGCGAGGTACGTCCCTCGCATGCGCAGTGGTGGTGGTACTCACGGGAATGGCGGGATAGTCGGTTCGCTCCATGGTTGTATTAAATGGAGTTTGTTTCCCCCGGCGATGACAGGAATACCAAAAGAGAGGAAGGGAAAAGATGAGAAATCGGAGAGAGCGGAGGAAGGGAGAGAAAGCGAAAGGGAGGGAAAGATGGAAGGGAGAGAGTGGTCAGGGAGAAGGGGAGAGAGAGAGAGAGGGATGGAAAGAGAGAGATGGAAGCTGGAATGCGATTTCCGGAAGAATCCAATGACCGTTTGGTTGCTGGTTGTTGGATGAAGAGCATGCAGCAGTATGGATGGGCTTTACAAAAATGACTAAAACAGACAACCGACAGTGCAAAGCGGACGACGAGAAACTACTTAAGTAGATACCTTTTTTTTTTTTTTTCTATTCAATTCGGTTTCGAGTTCGAGTTGATTGATTGATTTGATTGGTGACACCTGCCTCGACTGACAGCTGGCGGGCATGGCATGGGGTCAGCGAGCCAGCGACATAAAATATCAACAAGTCATCTTGGATGGCATTTTAGGCGATGCATTGCAATCGGTGAAAACACCATGGAGCGTATGGTAGGTGGCTGGCCGGCATACACAGCGATAGTTTGAAATGATAATATATATATTAATACCAGGACGAAAGATCGGGCAGCTTTACTATCCTTACAATCTGTGGTAAATTTATATACTTAAGTACTTAAGTACTTACTTATATAAACGCTAGTCCCGTGGGTGCATGCGTCGACGCGATTGACTCGAGCTCGTTGATGGTAATTAACGCTAGTCAAACGTACTTACCTGATTGCATCGATTGATCGAAATAATATTTATCCAATCGACTCTTGAGCTCTTGAGCTCTTAGCTATCGATCTCTCACTTTCTCTCTTCGAACTGCTCGTTGCACCCCCGACGTCACCATCATCGCTCTGGACGGGATGGCTGCTGCGGTCATTAGCATCAGCATCAGCATCTCCGCTCGCTTTCAAGCTACCCAGCAAATGTGCGTACTTTTCCTTGCAGCCGTGCACATCCTCATTTCGATCCGCTGGACCACGATCTTTCTCAAGTTGGTCAGGTAACTGACTGATATCAATCGAGAGAAACTAGCAAATCAAAGATCTCCCAATCCAATCCTGCTCTTTCTCCATCAGAAACCCTCAACCTTGCTAAAGAGACTGAGAAGCTATTTGCCAAAATAGCATCATCAGAGGTACTCCCCTCGCTCGCTCCTAACTTCCCCATTTCCCCTTCATGAGTCTCACGTTTCTCTCTCACCCAATATATCAGGTTCATTATCAATCCTTGGTTGCGGAATTTAAGCCTCAGTCACAAGATAACAACAATAATAATGTGCACGATGACCCCAGTGCATCCAATGATAAGTCTTCATCTGATGATGTCAACCCCTCAATCTGGTCGCTGGAGGAGGAGGAAGAAGCGAAGGTCCAGGAAGAGCAAAATAATATCTCTGGAATCGCATTTGGCAGATTCCGTAATTGTATAGAACACTCAGTTGGTGGCGCTTCTGCAATCTTCAGATCAAAAGACCCCACTACACATGAAGCTGTCGCTCTCAAAGTCACCACCACTTGGGTTCAACCGCACGATGCCTATCGAGAGGCTCGACTTTTGAAGCGCCTTGGGAGCGATGAATCCCATGTCCTCAGACTTCTGGAGGCGGAGACCCTGCGCAGCCAGTTCATCCTAGTTCTTCCATTTTACCCTCTCACCCTTGCCGATCTCCTGGATAAGGGGGAAAACTCAACCCGTTTACCCCGGATTTTCAAACATGTCGCAATGGCTCTATCATTTATCCACGCCAAAGGTGTTATTCACAGGGATCTCAAGCCTGCCAACATTCTTCTCAAATCCCCCAACGGTCCTGCCTGTCTTTGTGATTTTGGAACCGCTTGGGCGACCGATGATCATCATCCCGACGAACCGTCTAATAAGAAGGTAATAGAAATTGGGACCACTTGTTACAGACCACCGGAAACACTGTTTGGTTATCGCTCATATGGCTCCGAAGTTGACATTTGGGCCTTTGGCTGCGTTATTGCTGAAGCCGAAAATGGTCGCCCACTATTTGACGCTGGTGAGCTTGGGACTGACTTGCGGCTCATCCTTTCAATCTTTGAATCCCTTGGAACACCAACATTGAAATCATGGCCCGTAAGCCACCCCCTCCCCCCACAGAAAAGAAGAAACATATATATATATATATATAAAATACGAGGTGGATCACATTAAGTTGACTTTGCTCGGTAGGAAGCTGAGAATCTGCCAGACTTTGGCAAAATGTTGTTCAATGACTTCCCGGCTCGATCTTGGGAGTCTCTTCTTCCAAACGCTCACTCGACGGCCGTCGACTTGGTGGGAAATATGGTCACATACAGTCAGCATCGGCGATTTTCTGCTGACCAGGTATGTGCCACCCTCACCTGCCATATCTGTCTCCCACATCTGATCTTGGAACGCCAATAGGTTCTGCAACATTCGTATTTGGAGTGAACGTGGGGAATTAAAGTATTTGAAAAACCCCCCCCACAAACACTTGGTGTTGCAAATATTTTCGCGCGTTTTTGCGGTATCACCCAAATTTTAGACACGCAAGCGAGTTATCTCAGAGTGTTATCGAAAACAGGCGCTCTTCTTGTCTCGCGAGGCCTCTTTTCTCACGAGGTGAATTGCCTGCGTTGCCATGCTGCATTCCGCTGTCGTGCGGCAGAGAATAATAATCGAAATTCTGGCTGCGGGATATCCTATTGTTGCACGAGGCACCCAGGAATAAAATCTGACAGTTGACATTTCTCCTTTTCCGTGTGCCTGAACGATCCGCGCTCAACGAATCATACTTTCGCCATTCAAATAAAAAAAAAAAAAAAAAAAATTAAAAAGTAAAAATTAAAAAATTAAAAATTAAAAACGGCCACCAGGATATTAATTAGTCTCTCTTTCTCTCTTTTTCACATCTGGAGCAAGCCTCTCGTCGATTTAAAGCCAGAGCATTGCTCCGTTGAGCGAGCGTCGACGGAGCCAGCGGCGTGCTGAGGCTGGTCTGGCCAAGTACGATACTCATTTATGTCATTGGATGTTCGCAAAGCCTTTGATCCAATTTGGGATTCGACTAATCATCCAATGATAACAATTCTTGAACACCGTCAATCTCATCCTTGTGAAAAGGGGAAATTGCATTGGCGTTTTGGAATGCAGAGCCTTGCCTAAATCGGGCCAAGTACCGCTGCACCCATGGACAGCGACATGGTTGATTTTTGGACAGCCCAATCAGAGATAGGGGCAGTTGCGCAAAAAACTGAACACAACACTAGCCGGCTCGCAGCAATCATGACCTCCAGTGTGGTGTGGTTCGCACCTTGCCAAGCAGGGCGCCAGCTTGTGTGCTCCAGATTACATCTCACTCTACCTGCTGCAAGGCCAACCATTGTCAAGAGATAGACTTCTCTTTTTCCGCCCTAGTCAAGCGGGATGATGGGTTCAATTTCGATAAAGGTTCCTGAGCATGGACCCATGACTGTTCCTTTCACTCGAGCCTGTTGAGGGTGTTTCTGGTCGCTCGACCCTTCCCACCTCCCTCTCCAAATGTGGCCCGTCCACCTTCCCTTTCGTCCCACTCTACCTTTTCCTTCCCTTGTAACCTTCTTTCGTTCTCTTTCCCTTCCTTTTCTTTCTCATCTTCTGTTCTTTCACAGTTGATGCTATCTTTCACCTTGCGTGGGGAGACGTTTCGACCTCGCCGTCATTCCTAATCGAATCGACGACAATTGCCAGAGCTTAAGAGTCTGCCATTCATTTCAGACTTTAGCCAGTGCCGACTTTCATTTTATCTAACACTACTACGACGCTCATTCGCCATTTTTTGTTTTTGGAAGGCCGCAGACGATAGTCTGTATCAGAAAATCTCATAACCGCCTACGCACTTGCATACGAATCTCGAATACTTTAACACTAAATCAGAAAAAGAATTATGGATCATATCAAACACTTACGACATGCGCATCACTTGCGCAAGAGGGAGCCGGTCCCGGAACCCCAAGGAGGAACGAAAACTGTCGTCGAAGTCGTTTTTGTAACCTCGCCGCCGGACTCCGATGGCGGGTCTGCTGCTACTCCCAACAGCGTCCCGACAGCCACCCCAACTCCTGTCCATTCCTCATCACCGATTCCGAAGAAACAGACCGTAGATGAGGAACCAGACAAGTCTCAGACCACAATGAGAACATCAACCAAGACCTCGTCCACATCAATAAAAACGTCAGCCGTTCCTACGTATACCGCTTCCCCAACAACCTCCTTCGATGCTTCGGCTACGCTAGAATCCCAGGATTCGATAGCGTCTCCGACGCACACAGGCCCAGCGACCAATAGCGCAGGGTTGACAATTGGCGCATATGCGGGTATCGTCGGCGGTGGTGTGGCTCTAATCCTCATTTTGATCGTCGCCGTCGCGATAATCTTGAAGAAAAGAAAAAACTCCAACTACGTCAAGCCTGAAGATGAGAAGAACTTGAACCGATTATCCTTCAATGATCGTGATATCCCGTCTCCATTTTCTCCAGTTCAGACACCCAAGCCTGTGGCTGCCACAATCGCACCAAAGCTTGAGATCAGACCGATGACCCAGTTTGACGGCTCATTCTTCCCCGCGGGCAACCCTGATACTCTCCGATCAGAAGATCGAGCCTTGAAAGCACCACCGGCAGCTCTATCTATTGATAAGAAGAGTCTTGCCGCTGGACCTTTTGAAACACCGGAACCTTCACCAGCATTTTCAACATTTTCTGATACTTCAAATATGACATTGCCTATTCAAGGTGGTGGAGCACCACCTGCCAGCCCTCCCAACTCTTCGCCAGTTCATCGTGTTCTTGTTGACTTCAAGCCATCTATGGCTGACGAACTCGAACTCAAGGCCAATGAAGTTGTCAGGCTCCTCCATGAATACGACGATGGCTGGGCACTTTGCATTCGAATGGATCGCAGCCAACAGGGTGTCTGCCCCCGTACGTGCCTGTCTCCGCGTCCCGTTAAGCCTCGTCCACCACCAACCAACCGCGGACCCCCACCACCACAACTTCGCGGGCCAGGCGGGCCAGGCGGGCCCCCCAGCCCTTACTCGCCAAGTGGTGGCCGCCCTCAATCGCCTGGATTCGGACCTGGTTCACGGCCTCAGTCTCCTCGCAGCCCGGGTGGGCCGAATCGTCCGCCAATGTCTCCAAAGGGTATGCCTGGTCCACCACGCCGACCTGATTCCCGTCCAGGTAGTCCAATGGGAGCACGTGCGCCCCACCCGCTCAGCAGAGGAGTCCCACGAGACGATGATGTTCAATACCATGCCATGTAAGCCTTTGGACTTGCATGTTTGGATTAGGATCTTGGCGTCTCTTGTGAATTCTAGATTTCTTTTACGATTTATGTCATTGCAACTCTAAAGGGGGTTGGTTAGAATAAAAGGGATGCCCACCTCGTATGCCCTGAACTCGATATTCCTTGTGGTATCATTTCGGCATGGTCTAGATACAATTACCGGAATGAGAACACTAGCTGAACCCTTTCTAACTCTTCTAAAACGGTTGATCCGCCTGGATACGACCTTTCTAAAGTAAGTCCATTTGGATTTATAGGCTGGGAACTATCCCTGCGGTAGGATCGAGCTGAGGAGGCCTTTTACTGTTTGGGAAGTTGTGCGTATCTTTTTTCTTCTTCACTATCCTTCAATATACCTTTATTTTCCTTATCGGTGTTTCTTATATATTGTCCCGTTCTTATCTTTGGAATTTGGCAGGTCGGTGGACAGGTTTTTTTTCAGTTGAGCGTGCTCCTTTCTTTCCTCTTTAATTTTGGCGGGTGTCCCATTCGAATTGTACTTCCTTAGCTCCCTCCACATTTTTATACTAATTTTCGCCCCTGTTTATATTTATATTAACCCGTTAAACGTTGATCCAATTCACCCCCTCCACACCATTTCTAAGTGTTGTGTCCCGTCTCGCCTTTTTGTTATGTAGGCGTAATCGCAAGTTAGTAGGTGATAGTGATGTAGTATTACTGAATATACCACGTTTTGATATAATTTCAATTCTCTGAGACATGCTTAATTATCTTCGAAGACTAGTTGTGTAACGTAGCGTGCGCGTGCTTGTGCTGCGAGATGGTGTTGTGTGTGACTCTGTTGGGGTTTGCAACAACCAACTAGCCGATGACTCTTCTGAATTTTTTCCTGCTCCAACGTTTAAACGCCCATAGCACGATCCATCCAGTCGTCGCTCGAACATTCACCCCCATCCGAACCAATTATTAATACCTCCATTGGTATTACTTGAGCTTCAGTCGACGGTGCCCGAGCTATATCACAGGCATTGGTGTGGAGATAGTACAGCTCATCTGCTCTCTTTATAATACGGTACCCCTCACCTAATCAGGCGGGGCAGCCATTGCAACTATAACAAACATACCAACATCAATCACACATCATGGCATCCATCAATTTCTCCAAAGAAGAAGAGCGCATCCTTGCCTTCTGGCAAGAAATCGACGCTTTCAGAACATCTGTCAAGCTCTCAGAGGGTCGCAAACCTTTCACCTTCTACGATGGCCCTCCCTTCGCCACGGGCCTGCCCCACTACGGTCATCTGCTCGCCTCCACCATCAAAGACATCGTGCCCCGATACGCCCATATGCGCGGTCATTACGTTGAGCGACGGTTTGGGTGGGACACCCACGGTTTACCCGTTGAGCATGAAATTGACAAGAAGCTGGGAATCAGTGGTAAGGAAGATGTGATGAAGATGGGGATCAAGGCCTATAATGCTGAATGTAGAGCTATCGTTATGAGGTATGCTGAGGAATGGGAGAAAACTATTGGGCGTCTGGGACGATGGATTGATTTCCAGAATGATTACAAGGTCTGTCATACACTTTCCGGAGCTTTCAATTGAAAACATGGAAACTAGAGGAGGATTGAGGCTAACCTAGTGTTGGCACAAGACGTTGAAACCAGAGTTTATGGAGAGTGTATGGTGGGTGTTCAAGCAGTTGTTCGAGAAGGATCAGGTGTACAAAGGATATAGAGTTATGCCATACTCGACAGCTTGCACTACCCCTCTCAGTAACTTTGAAGCACAACAAAACTACAAGGACGTCCAGGACCCAGCTGTCGTCGTTACATTCCCGCTCCTCGATGACCCTCAGACTTCGCTGCTTGCATGGACGACCACGCCATGGACTTTACCCTCCCACACCGGCATCGCCGCCCACCCAGACTTTGAGTACATCAAAATTTTTGACGAAAAATCCGGCCATCACTACATTCTGCTAGAGGCTTGTTTGAAAACGCTATACAAGGACCCCAAGAAGGCGAAGTTTAAGATTGTGGATCGGCTCAAGGGTAAAGACATGGTCGGATGGAAATATGAACCTTTGTTCCATTACTTTTACGATCAGTTCAAAGAGCATGGGTTTCAGGTCCTCAATGCCACCTATGTTACCCAGGACAGCGGTGTGGGTCTTGTTCACCAAGCCCCAGCGTTCGGTGAGGAGGATTACAATATTGCTATGGAACACGGCGTCATCAGCTCCAACCGTCTGCCGCCCAATCCGGTCGACGAGGCTGGCAGGTTTACTGCTGAAGTGACAGATTTCGCGGGTATGTACGTCAAGGAAGCTGACAAGAAGATCATCAAGTACTTGAAAGAGAAGGGTCGTTTGATCGTCGAGAGCACCATCATGCACAGCTATCCCTTTTGTTGGCGATCGGATACTCCATTGCTTTACAAGGCCGTGCCCTCGTGGTTTGTCAAAATCCCAACCATAATTCCCAAAATGTTGGAGAACATCGAGCAGATGCACTGGGTGCCTGGACACGTCAAGGAGAAGAGATTCTCGAGCTGGATCGCCAATGCTAGAGACTGGAATATCTCAAGAAATCGATATTGGGGGACACCCTTGCCAATCTGGGTTAGCGATGATCATGAAGAGATTGTGTGTATCGGCTCCGTAGCGGAGCTCGAGGAGCTTTCTGGAGTCAAAGATATCAAAGACTTGCACCGAGATACCGTCGACCACATCATCATACCTTCAAAGAAGGGCAAGGGTGATTTGAAGAGAATCGAAGAAGTGTTTGATTGCTGGTTTGAATCGGGAAGTATGCCTTACGGCAGCAAGCACTACCCATTCGAGAATAAGGAAACGTTCGAGAGTGCTTTCCCCGCGGATTTTATCGCTGAAGGATTGGATCAAACCAGAGGATGGTTCTACACACTAGTTGTCCTAGGGACACATTTGTTCGGAATCTCGCCCTTCAAAAATTGCATCGTCAACGGTATCGTGTTAGCTGAAGATGGGAAAAAGATGTCCAAACGGTTGAAAAATTATCCGGACCCGACGCTCGTTATGGACACTTATGGTGCTGACCCGCTGCGTCTCTACGTTATTAACTCGCCGGTTGTCAGGGCCGAGCCGCTGCGATTTAAAGAGAGTGGCGTCAAAGAAGTCGTTTCCAAAGTTCTGCTCCCACTATGGAACAGCTACAACTTTTTCGCCGGTCAAGCGGCATTATTCAAAAAGATTCACGGCGAGGACTTTATCTTCCACCTCGAGGGCGGCGGTAGCAAGAACGTCATGGACAGATGGATACTCGCTAGTACGTCCAGCTTCCTTGCCTATGTCAACACTGAAATGGCGGCGTATCGTCTCTACACCGTCGTCCCGCGCATCCTCGAGATGATTGACAATATGACCAATTGGTACATCCGATTCAACCGAAAGAGGTTAAAGGGCGAATACGGCAAAGAAGATACATCGCACGCTTTGAACTCGCTGTTCGAGGTTCTATACACTTTGGTCCGGGGCATGGCGCCCTTCACACCATTCATCACGGATAACTTGTATCAGAGACTGCTGCCGCACATTCCCAAGGAGATGTTGCCCGAGGATCACCGTTCCGTCCACTTTTTGAGTTTCCCAGATGTGAGAGAGGAATTGTACGATGAGGTGGTGGAGAGACAGGTTGGGAGGATGCAAAAGGTGATCGAATTGGGGAGGGTGTGTCGTGAACACAAAGCTATTGGTCTCAAGACCCCATTGAAGACATTGGTAGTCATCCACCCTGATGCGGAGTATATTGCCGATGTGGAGAGTTTACAGGCATACATTAAAGAAGAGCTGAATATTCGCGAGTTGGTATTGAGTTCGGATGAGGATAAGTATGGCGTCAAGTATTCTTTACAAGCGGACTGGCCAACTCTGGGCAAGAAACTAAAGAAAGACGTGCAGAGGGTGAAGAAGGCTTTACCTTCACTTTCTTCGGCGGATTGCAAAAAGTTTGTGGCGGACAAGGAGATCACGGTTGATGGGATCAAGCTTGTCGAGGAGGATCTAAAGGTTTTCAGGGAAGTTGATCCAGAGAGCCCGTATTGTAAAGACCATGCGACGAATACGGATCAAGATGTGCTCGTTATTTTGGACGTGGCTTTGCATCCCGAGTTGCAGAGCGAAGGGTTGGGACGGGAGATTATAAACCGGGTGCAAAAGTTGAGAAAGAAGGCAGGGTTGGTGGCGACGGATGATGTCAGGATGGTGTTCTCGATGAAGGAGGATCCTATTGGATTGGAGGGCGTGTTTGCAGAGCAGGAAGGTGCTATTGAGAAGGTGCTGAGGAGGAAGGTTGAGAAGGATGATGGTACGAGCGGGGAGGTTTTGGTGGAAGAAGACCAAGAGATTCAAGGGGCAACGTTTTCTCTCAAGTTGCTCAAGTTATTATAGATTTTTTTTTTCTTTTTCTTTTTCTTTTTCTTTTTCTTTTCCCTTACGTTACATTATTATACTATTACTTGATACATGCACCTGTGGTTTTTCTCTCTTTTCTTTTCTCCTGTATTGTCGTGAGAAGTGGTATGAAGCTGATGTATTTATACCGTCAGGTCTATGAATAAAAACCAGACACTAACTAGCGCTTTCCCATTTGTTTCTGAAGCATACCTTAAAAATTAACGCCTGACAAACCAGGATAGCCAATGGAGAGGACAAAGCAGAGAACGCACCTGCACACAAGCCTGGAGAACCTGAAATTCGGCGAGGCATTTGTCTTTGTAGACGTTGTGGAAGTCCTTGACGATGCATTTACCGTAGGCTGTGGACTTTATATATATTGCCCGTTAGAATGATTGATTGCTTTAATGTTTGCTGATTGGATATAAAAGAGAGGGAAGGGGGGAGGGAATCGAGTACTTCTGGCGAGCATCTGGCGACGGCTTGGGCCAACCGGTCGACGGGACGGATCTTGTTCCCTGCCGGCATAATTATAACATCCTCTGTAGATGTATACTTAAGTATGCATATATTGTTCAAGTTATCGATATCAGGTTCGAGCTCGAGTTTGGTGAGGTTGAAGCATGTGCATACTTAAGCATGTATGTTGCATGTTGTCTTTTTCAATTTGGGCTGCGTTGCGGGCGACGTTCGATTTGATTACCAAGCAATCCATCCCCCCTGCCTTTGCCTTGCCTTGCCTGGTCTCCCAAAATGTCGATTGAGCTTCGGCCGTTTCATAAAATACGATCAGTACTTGGGTACGTACTGAAGTACTTAATTATCATCCTCGTTACATCTTCGAGTTGGATCACGACGCGCACACACAATGAAGCCATCAGCTTGGACGGGCGTCGTCCTCTCCTCCCTGCTCTCGACATGCCTCTGCCACTCCCAACATACCTCCAACTGGGCCGTCCTGGTTTCCACCTCGCGGTTCTGGTTCAACTACCGCCACCTGGCCAACGTCCTCTCAATGTACCGCACCGTCAAGCGTCTCGGAATCCCAGACTCCCAAATCATCCTCATGCTCTCCGACGATGTCGCCTGCAACCCGCGAAACACTTTCCCGGGTACCGTCTACAATAATGCCGACCGCGCAATCGACCTCTACGGCGACAACATTGAAGTCGACTACCGCGGCTACGAAGTCACTGTCGAGAACTTTATCCGCCTGCTCACCGACCGTGTACCCCCTGACACCCCACGCAGCAAACGCCTGCTCACCGACGACCGCAGCAACATTTTCATCTACATGACCGGTCATGGGGGCAACGAGTTTCTCAAATTCCAAGACGCCGAGGAAATCAGCGCCTTTGACATCGCTGATGCCTTTCAGCAAATGTTCGAGAAGAAGCGATACAATGAAATGCTCTTTATGATTGACACCTGCCAGGCCAACACCATGTATTCGAAATTCTACAGTCCGAATATCCTCGCAACGGGGTCGTCGGAGCTGGACCAGTCGTCGTATTCGCATCACGCGGATAATGATGTCGGCGTGGCCGTGATTGATCGGTACACGTATTTCAACCTGGAATACCTAGAGACGCATGTCAAGAATGCGAGTTCGAAACACACCCTGGCCGATCTCTTCAGTTCTTATGACCCTGTCAAGATCGCGTCGACCCCGGGGATCAGGACGGATTTGTTTAGAAGGGATTTGAGGGAGGTTCTCATCACGGACTTTTTGGGCAACGTGCAGAGCGTCGAGGTGGACGGTGACGGGATGAGGCTTGATGAGGATCTGTTGGCGTTGGCGAGAGGTGCGGGGTATAATATCAGTGAGAAGGAGTGGGAGGAGGCGATGAAGGGTACGAGGAATCTTTACGATCATGCGAGTGGGAATGGCAATAGTAAGAGGGAAGGAATGGTGGCTGTCGAGCAGAAGACGTGGGGTGGACCGGCAAAGGTGCACAAGAATGGGGAGACGGACTTTGCAAGGACACTAATGAATGCTGGAGCCGTTGCTGTGTGTTTTGTGGGATACTGGTTGTTTAGCATTGCGGATAAAGTTTGATTTCTGCCTTTTCATTGTTTCCTTATATATATCATGGTGATGATTTGATTAGAAATATGCTGGCGTTCTTGTGTGTTTGGGTTCCGGAGGGTTTGGCTGTATATATTTTTGCTCCTTTTGTATCATATCACTTATCCTGAAATCGTTCTTTGCTTGTTTGTAGTTCTTTCATCCTTATCAAATCAGAATCGTTTCGACATATCTCGACTGCATCTTCCCCCCGCCAAAAAAAAAAAAACAAAAAAACAAAAAAACTAAAAACTAAAAAAAAACTGATAGGGGGCTCCGAACAAGTCCTGAGGGCTTTATCATCTAACACGAGTATACTAAAATATATTGTTATAGTTAATCAATCTGTTCCCATCGATGTGATCACCGATAAACCGTATAATTAACCGTCGATAGTATTGATCATTGAGATTTTATCAATATAGTGTCAAGTGGCGCGTATGTTCTATCATTTAGTTGGTGTTTTATTGTATTGATGATACTCTACGCGTGCATCATGATCCTTCTGTTCCGGGGTTGGTAATCGGCGTCAGTATATACGCGAAATACTCAAAAACGCCCTGCCCATCGGTGAGTGTTTCGATATCCAGCTTCCACACTTGATCTCTTCTCACGATCGGTCGGATGAAATGCGGTTGCCGGTAAGTTATATACAAAAATTTCCCCGTCGGTTTGAGTATTCGTTGTACCTTTTTCCAAATCCGCAATAATATGAGAGTGATTGACAATTGGTTAGTAGAGAGCTTCATATATGAGGTCTAAGATACCGGTAGATGCAGAACAAACCTCGTCAATGTATGCTACTGTTCTTTCCTTGACATGTTCAGGAGGGTCCCATAAGGATCCAGATAGCATTGCATCGAGAGTTCCCTGATTTTTATTTAGCAAAAGGTGTGTGTGTGTGTGTGTGTGTGTCGGTTATTTTAAATTTTTGAGAAGACAATTCGGGGAAGTATATACAAATAATGACATACCTTGTCGATAGCGACGTCGAAATGGTCGTCCGGATACCCCGTTGCTCGAATATCTCCTACCTTCCAAGCCTGCTCGGGATACTTTTCTGACATCTTTTGTATGACGACGGTAGAAAAATCGATATTATCAATGTTTTTATATCCGGCTTCATACATTTTCGGAGACAGTAACTAAACGCCATAAAACTTCTTGTTAGAACTAGAAAATGACGTCCTGAAGGGGAGTCGAAAGAGAACGAAAGACTAAAAAAAAAAAAAAAAAGAAAAACAGGCTTTATTTGATTTCTGTTCTCATTGTTCTAACACTTGTTATCCTTGTCTTGATGAATTCGTACGCTGTTCCCGCATCCCAGATTTATTATTGTGGAGGATTGGTCGGGAATATGGTTTTCAATCAACCTCCGTATTTGATCATAACTTTTGAACCTTGAATTCGATCCAAAAGTTAGCATGGTCAGATAAAGAGTTGCCTGTAGGAACGTTCACCGGGATGCTTTGAGGCTTACCACTCGTAACTATCTTCATCGGGTGCTTTATATCGGTCATCCCAGTAATCAGGGTGCGCAAGCTCTTCGAGCTTATCATTTGAACTCATGATGGTTGGCCCTCTCGAAATTACTCAAAAACTTCGGAAGAGAGGGCATGGTGTGGTGTAAATGTTTTTTTTTTCTTTACGTGAAAAATATCGGTTGGATCCTGGTTGCTTTGGTCAATAATGTTTGACCTTGTGCAACGTCTCGAACGGGCCAATCAGGCCTTCTTTTGTTCTAATAATACTCCGCGGCACACCCTTGTTGTGAAATTACGCGCCCATACGGAGGACTCAAGAGGATAACTACTCGTTGAGGTCCGGGGACCCACATGCTGAGCCGCTCAATTGCAGGTTCTAAATTTTCGTTTTGATTAGACCGTCTGATTGCTTTTAGATAGAATGTACTTATTTAATTGACTAAGCTAGTATTTATACATGCTCTTGGCCACTGGTCTCGATCTCCATTAATTCTTCTTTACCATATAATTCAATTCTGATATTTACTTACTCGAGTATATGTCCGCCTGTTCGCAATTAATTGCTCACAATGAGCTTAGACGTTTTGAGTTCGATCACAGGTCTCATCTCCACGGCCATCACTCTTACTAATTTCGCAAAAGATGTAAAAGGTGCCTCTCAAGAATGGATGGATACATGCGCCCAAGTGAAATGTCTAAAAGCTATACTCTGCGAGTATCGCGATTCCGAACAAGAGACTACGTCCACCCAAGGCCAAGGACGATCGCATAGTGTTAAAACTCAGGAACTCGTCAAGCCCCTCGTCCCCCAAACCGAGAGAATATTCGAGGATTTAAAAAAGAAATGTCCGAAAAGCTCTCGGGGACCGAAGAAGTTCTGGAAGCGAACGACCTGGCCTGTGTTTTCTAAGAAGGAGGCAGAAGATCTTCAGACGAAGCTTTCTAGGTTGCAGGGGTCGTTTAACTTGGCTATCACGCAGGAAGTAAGATCCCACTCTTTGAAAATGCTGGATGGTAAGTTAATTTTACAAGTTCCCATTTGGTCCTCCCGCCTCGGTTTGAGAATCGATGGGGAAATGCAAATGTAATAACTTTCCAACGTGCGGTGGAAAAGAAAAGGAAGCTAGCAGGATTACAAAATGGCTGGATCCGCATTATGAAGAGCAAGCAGAGGATCATGCTCGCTTTTTCTCTCCCGATATTATCGCCGACACCGGGCAGCGTCTCTTACGATCTGATGGGTACCAAAACTGGCTTAACGACAAGAATTCAAGCACGGTCTTTTGGTGTCATGGTGTTCCAGGTGCTGGGAAATCGATTTAAATCAACTCAGATGTGAGTGTCATTGATCGAAAACCTTTCGTTCGTATATCGGTTTGAAATTAAAAAAGTAGTCGTCACGTCAAGTGAGTCTATGGTAATTTATACTAAATATATTTTACTCCCCCTGCAAGAGCTGCGGCTCTTGATGACCTCCAAAAGAAATGGTCGAAACAAAACACCGAGTCGGCGACAATGGCCAGGATCTTCTTCTACATACCCGCAGACTCGATCGAAAACCTCACAATGGAAAAGATGATCCGAACCCTCCTCGTCCAGCTGCTAATTTTACTCGCAAACAAATCTACAACGGAACAATCGCATGGCAAAAGTCCAATCCACGAATCCATACTCAAACTTGCAGCCGAATACGAAAAATAAAAATCTTCCCGCAGCTGTCCGAATTAACAAGAGTATTCTTCGAAATAACGCAAGAAGATTATTTTTCGGCGGGGATACTCATCGCGTTTGATAATCTCCACTTGATCTCCGTGCATGAGAATCGAAAGCTGGTCGAAAGGATGCGAGAATTCTTCACTAGCGTTCGGAAGTCCAAGAATATCAAATTATTGCTTTGCGGCAGGAATACTATTGTCGATACGTTCCTCCACAATGTCAAGGATGTGGTGTATCATGAACACTTCGCAAAAAACGAAGATTTGAGGATCTATCTGGACGCGAAAATGTCGTCGGAACAGTTTCTGCAAAAATTAAAAAAACAAGGCTTGACCAAAGAAAAGGCGGTTGAGATGATAATCAGTCGATCTGACAAATCGTACGTCCATAAAAGTCATCCTATTTGAGTATTACTTCGTCAAGTTTTAAATTATATTAACAATAACCTCAGCTTCTTACTACCAGAGTTACAAATGAGGGAACTCTTGGAACCGCATTCGGGTAGGGGAATATCAGCCACACTGAGGTCTCTACCCCAAGAATTCCAGGATATATACCATCAAGCTCTCAAGAACGCATCTCAGCTTCCACACAACCAGTCTCTCTATGCAAAAAAAAAGGCAATCTCGTGGGTCTATTTTGCTAAAAGAAAACTATCACCGTACGAATTACAATGCGCCGTAAATTTTGGAAGTCCGGATTGTGAGGGTGGCGCCGAGAGCTCTCCGATCGACATTTAGGATATAATCCAATGGTGTCAGGGTCTGATCGATTGTCCAGATATAAATCAAAAAGACCGAGAGCCTGATACTATGACAAATACGAAGGTTAGATTCGTGCACGACACGGTCTATGAGGTCTTGAAAAAGGAACCGGAATTGATTTCGCGGGTAGAAGCCGATATCGCAAAGGAATGTATTCGGTATCTTCAATCTGTAGATGTCACAGATGACGATGATGGCCTCTCGACTCTACAATGTGGATACTCTAAGGCTAGAAAATATGGTCTTCTCTCATATTCTGTTGAAATGTGGGGATTTCACGCTGGCCGATCGGATAGTGCCGAAGTTGATGATATTTCATTACAATTCCTTCAGCGGGATGAAACGTTGAAGCTCGTATTGGAAGTAGTTCCAAGAGATGCAGCTTATGAAGACGCCGATATAGACTCCGCTACGGTCTTACACATTGCTGCATATTTCAATTACGTCCGTTTATCAAACCTGATAATTAAGAAGGGCCTGGCGGATGTCGATGCGAGTCCGATGGGTATATTGGGTTCCAGTGCTCCCAAGACTCCTCTAATCTGGGCTGCCATAAATGGCTCTGAGAAAGTATCCAGATGTCTGATTGACCACGGTGCCAATGTCAACCTGAAAATCAGCGATTGGTCTGCATTACATTGGGCGGTAGCCAAATCCGAAACGGCAACGGTAAAGCTTCTACTGGAAAACAAAGCGATAGTTGACCTTCGAGATGAAACGCAGAAAACACCGCTCATACATGCTGTGTTGAGAGGGTTACCTGATATCGCAAAGCTGTTGTTCAGACATGGAGCTGCCGTGGACGCATACGACAATGAATACAAGACATCCGTGCATTACGCTGCCGAAAACGGACATTTAGCCATTTTGAAGTGGCTTATCGAAGAAGTCACAGTAAAGAACGTATTCGAAGTAGCTGCGGGCGATCGAACACCTCTTTCATTTGCTGCCAGCAGCGGGAGAGTTGAGATAGTATCTTATCTCTTAACTCTCAAACCCTCAACGGAAGATATTACGAAGTCGTTGAACTGGTCCCTTAGATTGGGACATGCTGATACCGTATCAGTATTGCTGGAAGCAGGAGCTGATTGCAACCACTTCTTCGCAGACTGGGATTTCGCGCAAAAAGTGAATGATAAACAAAGTTACTATAGCCCTTTAGAGCGAGCCACCATTCAGGGTAATAATCCAATCATGCGAATACTTTTAACTTACGGCGCTGATATGTATCTGAATTCGTACTCAACACTCGATTGTAAGGGTTGGGCGAAGACTAGAGATATATTGTATGGCGGTCGGAAGAAGAACAAGACGCTATTATTCTTAGAGGAGTGGGAGCGCAGTTTTGGAAAGCTAGAGTCTACATGTTGAAAGCTTCTACCTGCCCTCTATCCTTAATTAGCGCTATAACTAGTCTCGAACCCAGTATAGCATATTATTCACCCGTTAATCATTTTCTTCATGAAATCACCTCCATAGCATTTCATCAGTTTACTATTATACTATGTTCTTTCGCATTAGCTCATATAAATTCACATCGCGTGTCGATATCAATGTGCATGTGCTAATGCTATATACCCACATCACGGTGACATAATTCTTGAAAACAATTATTAACAAGAGTTTGAAACAACAGCAGTAAGAATAAATAATAATATAAGGGTTTCAGGGTTTGGCTTTTGCTTATTGACAAGCAAAGTTTGAATTTGAACTATTCCAAGTTTCCGCCGGTCTGGTCTCGTTTTCGCCCTGCCTTTGTGCTAGTAGAAATTTCTTGAGGCTAGTAAATACTTACTTAACCAAGTACTGAAGTACTTACTTAAGGACTCAAATGACTTTCCACAATGTTTGCGGCAGATTTCATGATTAACCATGCGGCATCATTTTCCAACATGGCCAACACGAGATGTTGAAATTTTGTTTTAGTAGTTAGGGATACCGTAAGCTTCTGGTTACGAGACAATGAAATACTCTGATCACAAAGTTTCAAACCAGTTGTGAAACGGAAACTCGCAAGCCCCCACGAATTCGCGAAACATCAACGAGAAACACCACCCGAACCGAAAAACAGTCAAAGTGGTCTCGTTCTTAGACCCAACACAGAACACAGTCAAAGTAATTCTCAAGATAGACCTTCTCTCGAGATTTTACACTCAAGATTTCAAATGATAAAACATGCAATCTCAAGCTTGATCTTTTAACCTAAATCAAGCATGTTAAATAAAGAGTTGCAAAGAAAAAAAGAGTTCTGGTAGCGCTAGAATAGGTTTATACGATTATTATGATACATGTTTCCATTTCGTTAATTTAATTGATCTCATGGCTTTACAAGGCCATGACAACCTTGAGATGCTGAAATTCGGGTCGCAATGGTAATAAATGATCCGAATAAAACCAGAGAAGCAGATTAATTTCACTCATTTTTCGTTAGTTTCTCGAATTTCAGCTTGCAAAGTGATATTCTGATATGACCTCGTCGTCAAGATATCGATACCAATTCCGAAATTAAATCTTGTTAGCGCAATGCAAACTTGTAATTTGTGCTCGAAGATTGCAGTCATATTGTCTGGTCTCGAGGCTACCATATTGTAACTTTAACTACTGATTTTTCGAGATTGTTTACTTCCGCGTCAGTGATCGTAAGTTTATTTAAAGGTGACATGTCCGCCATTGGAAGTCTTTTCCCTCTTATCCACTATCCACAAGCTTTTGTCTAATTCGAACTACTTCCTCAATTTTAAAATCATATCTACATTGATCGATTAATCGAACAGTTACTACTTCAACAGTCAAAATGCAGTCCAATACTCAAACCCCACTCAACTACGCTTCCGAAATTGTCAGAGAACCCGTTGACAATGTAAGTACTAAGCTCATCGTCTCAAAAACTTTTGAATAACTTTGAAGAATTTTCAAAATTCGTGAAACTAAAAGATTGTGTCTGTAAAACATTAGATGGCCAACAGAGAATGTGCTTCCTGTGGCAAGCAAGGTGTTAACAGCACTACCGGAGTTTGCAGCTTTTGTGGCGCCGGAAACCCAGTCCCACCAAATACACCTAACTAAAAGTTTCATTCGAGAAATGTGCATGAGTGAATTTTGATATTAAAATATGTCTGAAATCGCGACTTGAGATCTCTAGAGTATTTTCCAAATCTTTCATCTTATTTTTTTGTAGTCGAGATGAGTTGCATGATTCCAAAATGAGAGAGAAAGTTTTGCAAGCCAATTTTTATCATCGGACTTGAAATGATGTTTCTATTTTTGTTGAGAACTACGTACATCTAGAGCCAAATCTTGACAAGTATTGAGATATACAAGAGATAGCAAAAAGGCGATGAATTGTGACATTTTGCAAATTTAAAGTTTTATTTGCGATGATAATAGACTAGTTTTATTCACATGATCCTCTGGAACTTTCCTGTCGTCTAACTGAAATTCGAAGTTATAAGTTTTGTCGAACGAAAGGAATCAAAAAGAGTGAGATATGCTGGTAGGACTTTTATTATCGGCAGAATGTTTTCAGCTCAGTTGTGATGAATTCACCAATTGAGGTGACCCCTGGATAACAGTGTGACTATTGAATGCTGTATGATATCCTTTTGCTTGAACTATTCGTTTATAATATATATGTTTGGTGAATCGAGTTTGTATATTTGGGATCCAATTTTAATGCTTCTCATGTATCCGCATATATATTATGGACTACTCTATTGATTATCGTGATCGAGCAGTTGCTATTCAACTCTCTAAAACCTTTAACCCATCCATTCGAATATCGAATATTCGAGTTTGAGTTCCTCACAATAATAGTTTGACGAATTTTTCCAATATTTAAGAGTCGAGTATCTACAGTCTCGTAACCGAGTATCTATTGGTATTTGTATCATATGCTCGAGTACGTTGCATGGTCTCAACTTTGAAGCTTGCAACCATGGAAACCCAAGCTAAGTGAAACAGCATCTTGTGCTTAAAAACATGACATTATTATAACTTTCCCTCGTCGACATGTCGGTGAACTATTTAACGGCGACGTCTCCGGTGAGATTTCCATGCTCCAAAAACATTCCCCTAGACAAGCAAGATACGCAACGTTAGCCAAACAAAACCAAACAAAACTTTAACCTCAAACTGATACGGTGTGAGTACTCACTCTATTGCAACGCTGTTGATCAAAGTCTCTAGAATTCATTTACTTATAATTTATTTATTTCTTTTGTAGCATTCATCTCACATTCAACAAAATGAAGGACAATACAAAGATCGCTTCCCTCAAGAAACAAAAGGCTGTCAACTGTGGTGATCTCACCAACATGGTAAGTACACATTTATTACAACGAAAACAAAATTTTGTGAGCTAACAACTCATACAGAAGACGGATAACGGTGGCATCGTTTCTCCTGTTGACTCCAACGCGGTCATCTGCAGATTCTGCACCAGCCGCCGCATCGATCAAAATGCCGGAGTTTGTCTGGACTGTGGCGCTCCTTGGCCTGGTGACAATTAATTGATCTAATCGCTATCTTTCTTTGAGAAAGTCTTTATGGATCTCTGTGCTGGTCTTTCAATCATTTTTTCTCTCTTTTTTTCATGTCCTTACTATTCATAGTGGATCTCTCTGCGGAAAACTAGATTATCATCTCGGTCAATTAGGCTTTTTTCAAGCTTTTTTGATACAATAATATCATTTTCCCCCCCTTAGAATTATTTTATTCGTAAACACAAGGGTAATATTATATGGATATATCCCAAGCCTAGTTTATCTTATGTGATCATATGATATACAAGTTGATTTTTCATTCGATTGCGTATCCGCAAGTACGAGATCATCGCATGAAAACCTCGTAGGTGAAGATTATCGAAATCAATTCTTGCATTTACGTCTCGTAGGAGTCATAAGATCGTGAGGTCAATGATTCGTGAACGCCCGTGATTAACGAAAATATCTTGACCTTGAAATCAATGCTCGAGCTTTCGATGATTGCCGGGAAGTTTCTTATTCAATAGAAAGAAAATATCTGTCTGCTTTTCGATTTCTCGGATGCAAAGCTTTTAAAGTTACCCTCGATACTCTAAAAGCGGTAGACACTAGGAATTCATTCTCAAGTTACTTTCTAAAACAGTCAAAAATGTTGGAGGAAATCAAAATAGAGCCTTCAGTCAAATCGGGCCCGGACCCGGTATGCAGACAAAACGTATTAATCTTTAAAAGAAAAATCCTAGTATATTGTACATACTTGAAATTCACTAACGAAAATATACTTTATTTAGGAGGAAACGGGGCCATGGTGTCCAAAGTGTGGCACTGCTCTGCTTGGCAGGGATTGGTATTGTATGATGTGCGGTCGAACATTCCCTCCCAAACACTAGCGAACGCGACCCCAGATATTCCCGTGAAAATGAGGGTATAGAAAATAGAAACATGCAGTATTTGCGATTTGGGCATTGAAATCAGTGAGAAATTGTTTTTATAGATACAAGATAGAACGGAAGCAGAGATAGATAACGGGATGCTAAGGACTTGTTTTCGTCTAACCTCAGACACAAAATCAACTTAGATATTTAAGGAAATATGTGTTGTGAATGTTGCAAATTTGACCAATGTCTATGGTGCCGCAGAAGCTTGGGCCATGCGTCAATAAGTGCCGCTAAACTCGGTCATGGCTCATGCATGAAATAAATAAGCCCTGCTCGGTTGCCCCACTACCGATGGAAGCTTAAAATTTAAGCTAAACCAGAATCGATAGACCTGCTCTGTAATTTTTTTTTTTTAAACTTCTACTCTACGAGGTTATTGTCAAGTTCGAAAAATGTCAAAATTGCCCAGTATCCGAAAATCACCGCCATCGTCCGAGTCTGGCGACGCCGAATCCGACTCGGGTTCATCGGGCTGGGAGGATCAAAACGAGCTAGACGACCGAGAGGAAACTACCCCGATAAAATGTCTCTTTTGCGACCTTAAATTTGATGGCGGAGCGGCAGATGTCTGGTTGCATTGTACCAAGGAGCATAATTTTGACTGGCACGGTGTCGTTCAGAGACTCGGTATTAATTACAAAACTTCGATGTTATAATTAATGCAATGTTATAGAAGAACAAGCTAACTGATATTGATTCCACTATAGGACTCGATTTCTACGACAAGGTTAAGCTAGTAAATTACTTACGCAAGAATGCATCAATCGTTGGCACTATCTCGAAGGAAGATTTCGAATCGGAAGAATATCTTCAACCAACCATCGAAGAAGATCCGATTTTGCTTGAGCTCGATGACGATGAAGAGGATGGTGGCGTTCGTGTCGATGCGACCGCCTCCGTGTTACCAGTTGACGTCAGCGACCCCGCAGCCGCCACGGCTCTGATCCAGACACTTACGCAACAAATTCACGATTTGGAAAGTAATTTCGCAAAGTATAAGACGGCCGTCGCGGAGGACTACCTGAAAAGGGCGGAAAGCAGTGATGCTATCTATGCACGGCCTTCCGCAAATCCTGAAGGAGAGCGAGATGACGATACTCACTATTTCGATTCATATTCGGGAAACGATATTCATGAAACGATGTTGAAGGACACAATCAGAACGGAAGCTTATCGAGACTTCATTTACGATAATAAGCATGTATTTAAAGGAAAGGTGGTGATGGATGTCGGTTGCGGCACTGGTGTGAGTCTCCCTAGTCCCACAATTCTTCCGTATTTGAACTAGGGTTTCTAAGTTACGAAAAGATTTTATCCATGTTCTGCGCCCGAGCGGGAGCCGCTAAAGTTTTTGCGGTTGACAACTCAAATATCATCGACAAGGCGAGGGAAAACATCTTTGAGAATGGCTTGGATAACATTATTACTTGCGTTCGGGGCAAAGTTGAGGAGATTACGCTTCCTGTGAAGCAGGTTGACATTATTGTATCGGAATGGATGGTGGGTGTTTCTTTCGCTAACTGAAGTTTGGTTATTCTCTAATAGTTTTGTATAGGGATATTGTTTACTCTATGAAGCAATGTTGGATTCTGTCCTCTACGCCCGCGATAAATATTTGGCACCAGACGGTTTGATGGTACCCTCCGAGTGTCGACTGCTTGTGGCCGCTATGCACGACAGCGATTATATGAACGACAGCGTCAATTTTTGGAATAACGTATACGGTTTCAGAATGTCCGGCATGAAGGAACGTATTAAGGAGGATGTCGTCGTCGCCCATTTAAAACCATCGAGTTTAGCTTCGGAACCTACCGTGTTCTTGGAATTACCGCTACATACAATCAAAACCGGAGAGTTAGTATTTACCAAGCCGTTCGAGGTCGAGATCAAGGAGAATATAGAGAGCTTGGACGCATTTGTCATCTATTTTGATAACTACTTTTCACCATCTAGGAAGGGTGCCATTCCTGTAAATGCGAAAGCCGAGACATGGGCTGGGGAGGGTGTCGCGTTTACAACAGGGCCTGGAGGCAAGGAAACACATTGGAGACAAGGTGTGCTGATGGTACAAGATGGGGTTGGGCTGTTGAATACGGGACAGAAGATCACCGGAGATGTTACCTACAGAAAATCGCCAAGTAATTCGAGAGAATTTGAGATCGAAATTGACTGGCAGGTATTGGGTAAGGGCAAGAAGCACAAGCAAGTCTGGCATATGAGGTAGGCTATCATGTTATCATACGATCTGTATATTATTTTTTGAGGACCAAAAGCATTTTTTGTTTTTTTCTATAGCTATGAATAATCACAAATTCTAATGCATGTAAGATATATATATATATATACTTAAGTATATATGCCGTTCCGAGTGCTTCTTGTGAGGGTGGATGAAAACGGTGTCGAGATTCTTTCTGGGAAAGCTTAAGCGCAGGTTTAGTAAACCCAATCAGCAGGTTGTCAAATGTCTTATGTCATCCGTTAATTATAACTTCCTAAATAATTAAGTAATTACTTAGCTTAGGTAATTAATTTTTCAATATATCGAATCAAACTGACAAGTCAGAATATCCTATTACTTGGCTACCTGTATTATCTCGTAGCATATTCACCCAGGAAAGATCCACGTCCGTTCTTTTCTTACCACACAAGCTTGGTTATATTATCAAATCGATGGGCGAAGTCGTGTATTCTGCCGGGCGAGATACCCCGCCAGACGTCCGCCTCATCCACTTCAACGATGTTTACAACATTGGCGCCAGGTAATCAGATTGTCACACCACAACAACACAAATCTAATGCATAAAATGGTCTGACACGCTGATTTAATTTGGGTAGTTCTCGAGAGCCCGTCGGTGGCGCCGCCAGATTTATAAGTTTAGTGAAGCATTATCGTCATGGAGAAGAATTCAAGGACCAACCCGGTCTTCTTGTTGTCTTCTCCGGTGATGCGTACAACCCGTCGCTGGAGAGCACGGTTACCAAAGGTTTTTTGGCACGGGGATTTTGCAGCTTCCCAGCATGCATTTGAGCTGAATCTCCGTCCCATGCAACGTAGGAAAACATATGCCGCCAATCTTGAATGCGATCGGGATCGATGCTGCTTGTGTCGGAAACCATGACTTTGATTTTTCTCCCGGTACGGATTTCCTTTGATCTCCAGAAAAAATCTTTCCAATTGACTTGAACTTTTTTTTTTTCGTTAGAGAACTTTGCCCATCTTGGCAAGCTGTGGTATGCCCGGGCCTGTGATCCACCAAACAGAGAAATATATAAAAAAAGATTGCATGAATACTTAGACCCTGACCGATTGTGAATACAGCAACTTCCCTTGGCTAGCTGCCAATCTTTACCTCGATGGTGAACCGATCGGTGGATGTCGGCGTACAACCATGCTCACCACCACCGATGGTATCAAAATCGGTGTCATCGGTCTCGTCGAAGAAGAATGGATCGCCACGGTGAACAGTATACCCCCCAATGTGGAGTATATCGATGCAGCTTCTGTAGCGAAAGAATTGGTACCAAAATTGAGGGAAGATGGGGCGGAAATGATAATTGTCGTCTCGCACGCAAGAGAGCCCAATGATGTCAAACTCGCTAAAGCGCTTCCCGAAGGGTTAATTGACATTGTAAGTTTTGTTGGCATTTTGAGACCATTGAATTTTGCTGATAGGACATATAGATATTGGGAGGGTAAGATATAGTATGGCCAACGATCCTTTTAGAGCATGGCTAATATGCATAAAGTCACGATCATCACTACGCCCATCAGATTGTGAACGGCACACCAGTTCTACGCAGTGGAACAGACTTTAAAAATGTAACGCTAATTGTGATGCTAACTCTCCGAAGACACATGTTAACAAGTTTCATAGCTATCCTATCTAACGGCCCGTAGAAAATCTTCCGGTAAAGGCTGGGATTTTGACATTCTCAAACGTGACATCACCAGCGAGATCCAAGAAGATGAAGATGCCGCTAAAATTGTCACCGACCTGACTGGCGCGCTGAAAGCTAAAATGGAGAAACCTATTGGAATCACCACCGTCCCACTTGATTCCCGCTTCACCATCGTCCGAACCCAAGAGTCCAATATTGGTAACTTCTCCTGCGATGTCATGCGATATTTTTACAATACCGACTGTGCTCTCATGGCTTCTGGAACGATTCGTGGAGATGTAATCTACGAGCCGGGTGTGATCCGTATAAAAGATCTCCTTGACTGTTTCCCGTTCCAGGACCCTTGCGTGGTAATCAAGATTAGTGGAGAAAAGATTATTGCCGCCTTGGAGAATGCTTTCTCAAAGGTTCCAGCGTTGGAAGGCCGATTTCCTCAAGTATCTGGTATACGAGTTACTTATGATCCCGAAGCTGAACCTTATAAGCGGGTTCGTGATGTCCAGATTGCATCCCAAGAAGACCCCGCAAAGTATGAACCGCTTGAGAAGGACAAGCTGTACACCATGGCGAGTAAGCATACCTTTATAAACATCTTAGTAACCGATGATGTACTAAAATGAAGACTGTAGCCCGAGAATACATGCAACGAGGCAAAGAAGGCAATGAAATGATGGCCGACTGCGAAGTCATCGTCAGCGCCGAATCTGGTCTTCTCCTATCTACCATTTTACGACAATACTTCCTCTCCTTGAAGATTCTAGGTAGCTGGTATGGTGGAACCAGCCAGATTCCTAACACGGCGGGCATCTGTTCTAAAAGTTCCGCTCCGAGAAGGGAACATACCTCCGTAGTCAACGTAACCGCATCCGAAACTGCCAGTTCCTCTGAAGAGTCTATCGCGGGAGCTTTCATCGAGGGTTCTGGAGATCAGCAACCGCAACAAGGTAGAAGACAGTCCATGTTGCATCATTCAACGTGTACTTCGCAGCGCTTCCAAAAGTTACAGCGACGACACAAGGAGAAAGGCATGTTGGAGGATGATCCACATGAGAGTTTATCCCTTAGTGGATCAGCCGCGTCAACTCCGGGAGATGGTAGGACCAGTCCCGTTTCTCCGGTTGTAGATGATGCCACAAAAAAGATTCTGGACGAGTTGAAAAGAAAAGCGGGCAGGAAGTGGGGTAGGATAGCTTTGGGGCGAGGTTTGAAATCGGATAATGGTGAAACTGGTAAGGAGGAACTGGGGGCTAAAAATCCAGATCATCACGGGTTGAATTGGTGCAAAGGGATCAAACCCATGGTGGAGGGAAGGATTAAAACTGTGGTGAAGCATTGAGGGATACGATAAAGCCCTCACGGTACCTGATAGCCTCTTGTAAAATCATTGTGATTACTGAAAGAGCGATTAAATACCGAACATTCATTCAAGATGCGATTCTTTTTGGAGTAAGCAAGCGTATGGACGATTGCTATTTGAACCGTCTTCGGTGCGTAGAACCAAGAGCGACAAAATAAAGTTACATTCTTCAAGCATCGAAGTAGACGCGTATAGACGAGCTTGAGGCATAATCTGACATAAAAGATGGTGAAAAACGAAAAAGTAAATGTTATGACGCCCGCTAATACCGCTAAGAAGAGTAAAGTGAAAAATGATGGGCTGCGATGGGAATTACAACGTGACAAATTACATACGCTGATGTTTTTGTTTTTGTCAAATGAAATCGGTCCTCTCGCTATGAGATCGAAAAATAAAGGAAATAATAGCAAGCTTAACTTTGTCTAATCGGTTGGAAATATGGAGGCTGCAAAGAAGCTTAAGGGGGTATCATAGCAAAATTATTGGTAAGAAATAACAACGGTAATGGGAAAAATGCTGAAAATCGAGAGTACTTCAAACCAGGAATAAACGAAGAATTACAAAATGCAAGAGTGAGCAAGGTATCCCCCGGAACTTTTTTCAGATAAACCAAACACAAAACCCCCAACCGCCGTAGCACCCAACAAGCTAAAATCATTATCAAAAAGGTATACATAAGAAAAGGAATATTTACGGAAGCAAAGAGGATAACCTCAAGGTTGAGTTTATCTGAACTCACTGGGTGGTTCGATTTCTAAACTCAGCATTGAGATCTCATCTTTCGTTAATGTTGCCATCCACAAGCATCGCTCACAGACTCCGTCGATAGGTGCAAAGTCATATTTTGAACTGGCATCTACCAACCTCAACAACTTTTTAACGATTTGTGCCGTCTTTTTGTACTTTGTCCAGTTGACTAAAGCTGGACCCTTTGGTGTCCCTGCAACTTGCGAGGTTAGAGTCGCAGTATGAATGAGGTCGTGCGTGAACAAGCCGACGAAGGGTATACACCCCGATTCGCCAGTAACTAGATCCATTTCCCGCCGAAGATTGTGATAACTCATGTTTGGTTGCACGAGAGCTTCAAGGTCTTTGAATGTCGCTCTGTCCGCTTCTGCGACTAGACTCCAGGTTTTCTTCAAGCGAGCAACATCGGCACTAAGAAGTGCAATGACAAGTTGATAGGTTGTTGCAAAGTTTTGAAGACGTCGGGCGTGTGCTGCGATGTGTATGTACTTGGTGATACAACGTGCACGCTCAAAAATGTCGCGAGTCATGACGATTTCCGAAGTTGCCCAGCTTACCATCTGAAAAGGCAACCAATTAGTAAACATTTTGGATAAATAGTTAGGGGGCGACTTACGAGGTTGAAACGAGCGACAACAATCTCGACCCCTCGGACATCATTATTTCTCAAAAACTCAACCCAGTCTCTAAATGGCTTGCTCGTTGGCTTCCATCGTAGCTCCACCAACTCTTTCCAGTCGATTTCTGAAAGCGCATCTTTCTCGATAAGAGTAAACTGTTTCGCGAGTAGCTCGGAATCGTATGCAAGGATGAATGGGAGATGAATGGCGGTGGCGTGCACTCCGGGTTCGATTGTCTTTCGAAGCTTATTCGGACGGTACTTGACAGCTAGGGGGTCAACTTTAGTCTCCGGAGGGATGATATTTGACATGTTCACAGTCGGGAGCTCAAACTCTGGAGACTTTGTGGCAGCCCTGCCGACGGTTAGTGGAGGGCTCGGAGGATGGCGCATAGGATGAGAGGGGACCCCAGCCTCCGCAAGCATGACAGAAGGTTGAAGACCGGGAAGGACAGATGACGATATGCTGATTGGCCGCGGTGGCTGTTTGCTGCTGGATTGTTCTACTGAGATTTCCGAAGAAAGATCACTCATGTCGTTATCAGAGTCAATCTCCACTTCTTGAACCTCAATCTTCGGGCCTGTAGGTACAGCTGATTCTTCGAGTTCTCGTTGAACCTCGGTTAAACTGAGTGAATGGGAATCATCAGGAGTATCGGGAATTGACAGGCTTTTCTCTGTTGGCAGTATTTGTTCATTTGCCGGGATATTTTCCTTGTCAATTAGGAACTCTTCGCTTTCAGCTCCAGAATCCTCCTCGGAATCGGAATCAAGGAGCAGGAATGACTGCGCTCTCGGCTCGACCTCGAAAGGGAATCCAGAGGTTATGCGCTCGTTGACATTTAGACCATTGGCACCAGAGCTAGGCAATGGAGTGAATGTGTCATTGTCGATAATTTGCCTCTGCCGTTGCTTCTTCCTTTCCGGGTGTGTAAGAGTATTCTCGCGGACAGATGTGGAGACTGAATCAGAGTCCTCGACCTCTTGCTCATGTATCTGGATGATAGGAGCCGCCGATGATGAGGGCTCTCCCTCGACATCTACTTCAGCGGATAAGGAAAGTTCACGTTCTCTTTGAATTGAAAGAGCTCTGGCAAGAAGTTTTCGATTGTAGGTGCCCTCTAGTTTTGCTAAGGCAACTTCGATACCACCGTCGTCGCTCATTGTATCAGACATCTCAGCTAATTTGAGAACACCAGCTTCAAACGTATTTTCTCGGGTGTCTTCTTCGCTACCACTGTCGTCGTCGTCGTCGTCATCATCATCACCATCGTCATCGTCATCGTCATCGTCGTCGTCCACGTCGTCGTCGTATTTCTCTTCGTTCTCATCCACAGAGCCAGATCCCTCTTCGGTATCGTCGTAGCGATTGGGCGAACTTGGCTTTGGTGCGGGCTTCGCCATTGTTATTGCACCTAGTGAAAGGATTCCGTGTGGAACATTAGGTTGCGAGTACATCTCCGTTTCAGGATGCTTTTGCCAGATAGACATAGTTGAATCGGAAAAGGTTTCTATCGTCTCCATTGTCGCCCCGGATTGTTGTCTTGCATGGTTACCAAGGTCTCCAATGCTTTCCGCAGCTTTAAGGTCTCCACCTGGTCGACGTCTCAATAATCGATTCGGTGGGCGGGCAAAAGGTGAGCTGACTGATTTAGTAATAGGTGAACCAAAGATGGAATCGTCCTCCATGTTGTCATCCTCGGGAATTTGACTCGAAATCGTACTTCCGAATCCGCCTCGTGAAAAGTTCTTGGGCATGAACCTACCAGTCGCGGCTGAGTCGTAGCTGTCGAGAGAGGATTGGTGTTGATGACCCGGTTGGAATGCCGCGGGATCTTTCGAGAGTGTCATGAAGGAGAGAGATTTGCTTCTTCTTATTTCCGAGGAGCTGGAGGAAGCCGGAGTAACAACGCCGGAATCATTCCAATTACCACCTTTCTGACTACCTTGGCTCTTCTTGTTTTTCTTTGGATCATCTTTCCCATTTTCAGTGCCCGAGCTTGAGCTCTTGCTTCGAGAAAAGAATCGCTTTGGCTTCGTCGCCTTCGGTGTTAATGCGGTTTCGCCTTCTTCGCTGATCGAAGGGTTTGTATATTCTTCGATTGCGTCATCTCTACTCTTTGCTTCATGAGGGCTCGGGGTTTCTTGCATGGTGGTCAGAGCTTTCCCAATTGTTAGCGTAAGCTTGCTGGTGATGGAATCTCCAGACCGTCCAAGAGGCAACATGCTAGACAGTCTTATTTCTTCTTGAAGAGTATTGTGAAATGCTTCTACAACACCGGCACCTAGTAGATCAATTCTTGTGGATGCGCTGGGAGATTCCGAAGCAAGCGATTCTGTTCTGCTAAGGATGCCAGTCAGAGTGACATTTCTTCCCTTTTCGACAACATACTTGGCGAGCGCCTCAGAAGGACCTCGCCGATGGGTTGGGACAGTGGGTGTGTTTTTATCATGAGGCACCGCCGCTCGTCCACTGAAGGCCCGTTTTACGTTGACGAAGAGCCGCTTGACACTTGGGCCCGATAAGGCGCCTTTTCGCGGTCCATGTCTCGATTTTCCTGCGTGTGTCTTCATCTCCACTAGCATCCTCTCACTCGGTGTGGCAGGTGCCAATAGTTCGACGACAGCTGTTGTCGGTGGTTTCAGGTTGCCACGGACAAGGTCGCCAGCATTTCCATAAGGGGCATTGCTATAAGGCGCAACACTCTGGAGGAATTTTGGAGGCTCCGATGAGTTCCAGTTTTGTCGAGACGGTTCATTGTATGAGCCACTTCTCTTGTGATATGATCCTTTATCCCCCTTCCGATGACCCGAGTGGAGGAGGGGCTTCCAGCCTTTGGTCGGCGAACTGGGACCAAAGCTAGACGCATTGTTTCCGCCTTGAAGTCCGTTATATGCATGAAGACTACTGCTGTCGCTAACAGGACGGGGTTTTGTAGAATGCATAATCCTGCTCGAATCTTGTTGTCTGGTGAGTGTTGGTCTCGGAGGGTTTGGTCGTGTGGAGGGTCCGGCATTAATAATATCTCGTATCAGCCGTTGTGTGGCACCAGTAGCAAAAGCTGAACTAGACGGTAGTCTCCTAATGCTGCTCTTAGAATCTCTTGCTCTTCCTTTCCCCTTCCTATTTGGCCAATCCTTCTGAAAGGTGGCCTTCAGTGACTTAGGGTCCTGTCGAGATCCTGCTTCGCCACCCGGCGTTATATGAGAGTCAATTGAGACTTCCAATTCGTTGATAGCTCCTGGTATTCCATCCCAATACAAAACTGCAGCCTTCCTCCAGCATTTTTTAAGTTCGGCAATAATATTCATATTACTCTTATCTGTTCCTAGCCCGGCAAAGACATCGTCCGATAACTCGTTTAGTAAACTCGCAAACCGTTCCCGTAATTCAAGAGATGGGACGTAATCATCTGCAAAGTAATTCAGTAGCCAATGCCGAATAGCTACAAAAGTTCTAACCCTCACAACTTTACCGACTTCATCTCCTCGATCGATCGCCCATCTAAGCCTCGCGATAAGGTAAAGCACCAAATCATTAGGCGTCATAAATGCTCTGAAAGTAAGGAAAAAGTCCGACATGAACTGATAATCGAGGAATGCGGCAGACGTAATTTGGGCGATTATTCGAGGGGGGGTTGCAGCAGTTATATCGCGAGTTCGCGTATCATATCGTACAATTGAAGGGTCGTCGCAGAGAGGCAAAAACGAGAGAGCATCGAAAGTGGAGGGTTTAATATTTTGAAGTCCGCCGGCCATTATGGGCTCTGAAGCATACAACGCCGGGCTGGGTAGCGCCGTTGTTATGGCAGATGATATGCCAGATGCCGTTGGCGGAGGCTTTTTTCGGTCGTGGACGGATAACCATGGTAGTTTTAGATCGCCGTACATGTTTCCCCAGGATGCTGTCTTCCTTCCTTCGGTGAGGTTGGATTGGGGTAAGCTAGACCCTAGGATAAAAGGAGTTCCTGAAGGAGAAAAACTGGGTGATCCGAGGTTACCACGCGGAATCGGTATATCCAAGTGAACAGGGGCATCAGCAGGGCCCGCTGTTCTAGGTCGAGGAGGAGGATCGAACTTCTCAGTTACAGGTCGTGAGGGGCCTAAATCGGACTTCTCTTGGACCGGTTTTGCATGGTCTCCTACAATAGACAGCGAGCGAGCACGGTGTTGGGTTAACTTTGGTATTGGAGGCGAAGATGGTGGCGCTTTCAAAGGCGCCTGCCACTTGGGCGACTCCGGCGGCGATGCTGTTTTTGGGGTTTTAGGCGTATGTACAGAGGAAGTCTCAACTGTTATCGGTAATGGCGGAAGGGGAGGATGAGTTGGAGCAGAATAAGTGATTTCAAAGTTTTGGGTGGAAGGACTTTCGCGGCCCTCGTCAGGTGCCTCTCGAAGTTCAGACAGCGACTGCTTTTGGTCTGCAGTTTTTGGCGGCGTAATGGGAGCAGCGACGAACGGATCCTGAAACTGGCGATTAACTGGTCTGTGAGATTATACGGGTGCAAGGGAAATTGTACGCCAACTGTTAGCTTTGGAATAAACAATAAGAATAAATATTTCGGTAGCACACGACCCGGAGCCCCGTTCGGTTTGGGACAGGCAGTGATATTTGACACTTGAACCAGGACTTTGCTTGCTCAGACTAGACCAACGTCGGTAATGGCAGCAAGCCCGAAAGCGGAAGTTGGGAGGTGCAATAGAAAATATAAACAAGGCAGCGAGATATAACGGGAAAGCAGAATGCGATCGCGATCGAAGTTATCATTATTACGATCGATATATGAGCATATGAGATGGATCATAATAATAATAATAATCATAGCGAAACATGTCTGCGGTGGTGGGTCACAAGGTGTGTTGGCTGGGGGAGATTACCTCAGGTACATCATTCCGTTGCTACCAACACTAGCAACCGTAAACTGCTGCCCGTACCCGCTTCCACTTCTCGTCGAGGGAGTTATACTGTATACCGAGCCGGAAGATGAAGGCGGTGGAGGTGGCACAAAATCCGCTGAAGTAGTAGAGGCCGCGCTGTTGAGCGAATGGGTCATCATGCGAAGACGCTCCAGACTGGTCATGCTGTGCACCACATTGTTGAGAACCACGGGCGGTTCAGTTATGGTTTTCTTCCGTCGCCGGGGAGGTGTAAGAGGAAAGGGGCGGTTATGGGGGCCGGTAGCCTGCGAATTAGACGATGTATGCGACTGTACCGACGGCGCATACGGCGTAGGGACGTTGATATTCGAGTGCGAATGCATCGAAGCATTCGTTGATGTCATAACAGTGGATGCCGTCGAGTTCCCCCGTCTCCGTCGAGGCGCTGGATAGTAAAACTTCTCCGTTGCAGAGGAGCCTTGCCGCGATCGCGTCGACATGGGTAATTGCTGATGCGGTGGTTGTGCGATATTCGAAGCAGCACCAGGAGGCATCGGCCTCTGCTGGGTCTGGTGCTGCTGTTGGTCAAGAGTGGACATACCGAAGACGGTTGTTCGAGGGAAGTGAATTCCCTGAACAATGGAACCTACCTCAGCGCTCTCTAAAGCAGCCCTTTAATTAAGTTCCGACAACGTAAGGAGAAAAATAGAATACATGAAGCGGAAAGAAAACAAAGGAAATCGGCGCTGTGTTTTTGGAAGTTTCAATGCAAGTTAATTGCTTCAATATCTGAGGCACTGCTTAACTGTGCCTTTTACCGGACTGGCCGTGAAGCTGGAACTCAGCTTACAGAGTCCCCAACCCTTGGCTCTATTCAGACAAAAGTCTGCCCAATTGATTCGCTTGAAAGATCTACTACTAAGATAAGACCCACGAGGAACTAGGCTCGAAGCTGTCCTTCCCAGAATCCAAAGGTAGTTCGGGCGAGAACTGTGTTCTTCGGTTGGAAAGGGTATCGTATCGCGCGCCGACTTCGAATCTGCACTAGGAAGGAGAATGGTGGTTGTGCTCGGCAAACAAGCCTATCTGCAATGGGCCGAAGGCACTTGTGACGGAACCTTCGAATCTGGTAACCCAAACAGACAACTTCCACCGGCACGTGGTGAGGATAGTCGTGGCGAGGGTGAGGGTGTTTAACGAGCAGGTCGTGAGATCTGTCTTGCTCTCCCTTTTCTCCATCGGAAAAAGTATCGAGTGCTGTATCACGCACTCATGGTTGCTGCTGCTGGTGAATGACCCACAAGATGCATATGAATTGTATCGGATATAGGTGTTATATTGTTATTATATCACCCCTTCGTTGTTGTGGACGCAAAAGCTTCCCGGGCGCTATGGCGCGCGTTTGGTAGAGATTGAGAACTGGGCACAGGCGATTGCTGCCAAATCGTCTCCTCGTCGCTTTCCTGTGCGGACAGTTTCTTGTCGTCCGTTAGTACGCGGTGAGTTCTGTCCGTTGACGGTGGGAAAGTCTGTTTGTGAGCAATGCGTGAGGTGAGGGGGATGAACTTTAGGGAGAAGGGAGCTGAAGAGGGTCAAAACAGTCCAGCCAACAAACCAGATTACGACAAACGATTGGTCCGGCCGGTGTGTCCAAGATATCGTGAGATCCGGTGGAAAAATGCAGAAAAAAGAGATAAATTTTGGGACGTGAACCGGAGTTTCGGTAACACTAGCTTTGTATTCTCCAGAGCCAATCACGATGCCCAGCGCGACGTGGAACACTCACGCTTGTTCTCCGGAAGCCAGCATCCCATGTCGGAGAATGCCAAGGTCCAGGTGAAGGAGGACGAAGTCCAGGCCAGGGGAGGCTCTTTTTCTTATTTCTCCCCTGATGACATGATGTATCCCAGCGAATCGGGTCCGATCTCAACGAGAAACATTATGGAAAGGGCTCCCCTTGGAGTGTCATATTCCAGATACGCCGCAGGTACACGTCTGTGTCTGTTCCGGGTGCATGGAGGCAAAATAAATCTTCCCTGAACAATTTTTTTTTTCGAACAGCAGGGCATCGAATGGTGCGTGGAAAGTGTACAGCACATGTGCATGTGCAATCGTGGACCTTGCTTGCTGCGTAGGCAAACTGGCCAGCATTGGCCGATAGACGAGGCTAGTCCTCGAAGAAGAACTGCTAGACGAGAGGCGGCGGTTTTAGCCTTTGCATTGACATGCATGACTGTCCTTTCAAGCGTCAGAGAGATCCGTGCATCTGGTTGGAAGAGCGTTTCTGTGGCATGCCGGCACAAAGCCCTGTTCGCATGCAGAAGTGTATGTAGTTCAAGGCAGCGTTTTGCCATTTCAATTGTCCGTTTTTCATCAATGGAGATGATATCCAGGACAAGAATGATGGTTTGAAACGGGAGGCTGTTGATGATAGTATCAAAGGATCCGTGACGGTTAGCTCGTTCTTCCGGCCGTTTCCCGCACCAATTTGGACCGCGATTCGCTGAATTCATGAAACCAACGGTACGGCTCGTTAGCATATGTACATATTCGACGATCTCAAAAAGTTCCCGACGCGATGGCTCTTTTTGCCAGAAAGTAGATTCGAAACACGAGGCGGGCCCTGAAGGGAGTTCCGGTTTGCTTATCGGCTGAACTTCCACCGCTCCACCTCACCAGGGTCAGCAAATTCAAACAGTACACAGGCCAGGGGGGTGGGGGGTCCATCCATCTTCAATATCTTCACCAAGCAGAGCCTAGCCTCGATTTCAGGCGGACTCGTGGAGCAGAGTCAGCGGACAATTGATACTGAGGAATTTATGATTCTCTAGAAATTGTAAAATCTTAAGATGCCTTTTTCTCGCCTGTGATACGAACTTGAAGCACGAGCAGACGAGCTAGCCAGCTGGGCACCATGCCATGATCAAAGCTTGATCAGTTTGAAGGCAGCCACCTCAGATGCAGTCCGCCGTGGCTTGCTGCAAACATCTGCGCTAGGGCCCTTGATCTTGCGAAGACAGCCTTCCTGGCGCCCTCTAGATCACTTGATTGCAACTGCCTGTGTGCGCACACAGTTTTTTCCCCTGCAATCTGTGCCGCTCGGGAGAATGGTATCTCATTTTGGTATTTTCGGAGATAAATCTGATGAATTTCATATGAAAAATTAATTCGAAACATCAACATTCTTGTCGCGTAATATAAAGCTCCATATTGGCGGGTCGGAAATTGTTTTTTGTGCCTTGTGAAAATGGGTATGTAAGCCTCCAGGCGAGGGCCATTTCCCCAGACAAAACGTCAGCCAACATGTCAAAAAAAAAAAAAAAAAAAAAAAAAAAAAAAAAAAAGCCAAACCGTTGCGCGTTGGGGAAGGTTGTAGGGAATGAGTGGGGAATGCAATGAACGGAGACTGCGGAGTCCACTTGTATTAAAGAAACAAGATGGTCTAACACAGCAGCACAGGACTAATAAAGTCCCAGGCTAGCGGATAGGTTTACACAGTCCCATCGCAAGCGGGTATATTTGATACTCTGGAATTCATTCTCGGAACTTATTTACACATTTAGGCCTTCACATATACCAGTTTCATAGACCATCCAGTCCACTCCCGCCCCCTTTGTGTCCACCATCCATTAATGTCTAGTTGGTAACGTTATAACAACACTCCCGATGACTGCACGTACAATGACCTCGAAAAGAGGAATTTTAATTACAAGCAAATCGGCCAAGCGAATCGTGCATTGTATACGTATTTAACCGGTAATTCAAAATATAAATTTAATTTGCTGGTATTGCGGCAGAACTATCCATCAAAACCCTAGTAGAAAATTTCGAAAAGCATGGAGGTAGATACTTAAGTATATAATAATAATCCGATAGACAGACATCCTGGCAAACTTCGAAGGGAGATACCCGTCGACTCCTCTGGACCCAAGATACAATATCAAATATATATATAGACGGATCCTCGGAAATATCTAATAATATATAAGTTATAGGTGTATATCTAGATGTTTCACATTGAGCCTGCGCAGGTTTCCGGAAGACCGCTACAATAGAACAATACAATTCTGGGGGGAATTAGGCCTACCAGCTTAGTATTTTATTATTAATTGAAGTTATTAAAAATCATGATATCATGAGCAAGCCTACGATTGGGTGCTGGACAACTTTATGCGCTCTATCAGAATAAAGAATGGAATAGAGTTATAAGCTGATTTATCGATCGGAACGAATGTCACTGGTTAATTTTTGAATATTCTTTCTTCGCTCCATCTTTACGTTGCCTACCCATTATACTATAACACACTTGCTAAAAGTTGATAAATAAGGTTTGAGAAACCAAGAGATATATCTAGATAGGAGTGTGATTCATTCTAATAGAAACGATTTTTCTTCGATTCTAGTCAAAAAAAATTACATACGTACGTACAGGGTGCCTTGTAACGAGCACTTCTAGAGATCTACTACATGTAATTTATCTAGATTTAGTTTAACTCTCCTTCGAGTTGTATTATTTTATGATAATTCATTGATACGGATCGTACTTAAACGTTGGTACCATATACAAAAGTGCATGGAATCGATCAACAACACACCGAATTGCAACTATAGGTTCATCTTCCGGATAAGCATGGTATTGGGTTTCAACCGGTCTCGTTCAGTTTGACGTTTATAATGAAGTACAACTGGTGGAGTATTTGCTGAATTGGGCTATACAGACAACGGTGGGGCTTCGAAATAGTCACTTTTGTATGCATTCGCAACCTGTATTTTTCCAAAAAAGACGCTAATGTAACCCTTCTTCTCGGTGGACAATAATTTGAGGATGGATGAATTCAATGATTCTCCTGAGAGATAATATTATAATGATCACATGAGATCTTTGAATTTGAAAGGAATTGAGATGAGATAGTATGCTTCAAACATAAAGTCCTGTATATGAATGAACGTGAATGACATCTAACTTGCCTCGCATTTGAATGATCGATTCGACCGTTCTCTGGATATTATAGTCAACATGAATTCCCTTACAAGGTGTTGAAAATGTTGGATTTCCCAACTTAAAGAGCCACATCCGCCACCGGATAGCACCGCCACATTCCCGCGATGAGATGGAATTACGCAAACCAGATGAAGCTTCAGCCGTTTCATACAAGTGGGCTATTTCTTCTATTTACGGCATTTGAACAAGATCTCAGAAAATCGATGTCTTGTCATCATGTCACAAGCTAATTGAAATCACTGACGCGGTTCCATTTTGGCCAGAGTAGCTGTCCCGTAAGCTCTTTGACACCACCAGCAACACATTTAAGCTCACCCACTCCCCTGCTCCAAGTCAGCTTCTTCCTAATACCATCTCACTCCTCCAAACCACCACAGCAAAGCCAAACTGCCCAAAATGTACAACCCTTTCAACAATAGAGCGCCCGGCGGACCAGGCCAAGTTGGCTACCAGCAGCCTCCACAACGGACTCCCCAAGGAAACTATGGTCGGTCTCCACAACCCTCCGGTCAACAAACCTACGGACCGGGGGGAGGAGGGGGAAGCGGATATGGAGGTGGAGCAGCAACATATGGAGCAGGAGGAGGCGGTGGATATTCATCGGCCCAACCGTCAGGCAGAGGACAGGATTTTGGTATAACAAAAGTTCCAGACGAGACCTGGGTATTATCAAACGTCATGGCAGTCAACCCAAGCGACTTTCCGGAGGAAACTTATGTCATACTCGACGAACGATGCGTAATTACCGTTAGGTGAATATTTACTTTGGGATATCCAAATGAATTGAAATTTTTCTGACTTTAAGATTGTAGACCGTCGCCACAGATTCCTCGCAATACCATCGGCCTCGGAAACGCCCAGCGAGAATGGGGACAGTGGGGTTTACAGGACCGCGTCTCGATTCGAAGATATGACCCCTTCACGAGCGGTAAACAAGCCTACCTCGGGTCTCTCGACGTCGAGATTGGATTTGCGACAAAGAAGACAACGGAAGAGTTATACGACCAAGATGAACTCTCCAAGCTCGTCATACGAGTATGCCATATAATCTCGCCTCTCATCTTCAATCGCTAATGCAGTAATAGAACTTCCAAAACCAAATGTTTGCCCCAGGACAACTATGCATCCTTGACGTCCGCAACATGCGTCTGCAATTGCACATTAAAACGGTTCAAGTGGTCGACCTGACTCAAGAAAAAGGAACAGCCTCGCAAGCACCTACGACATCTGATCCAAACATCAGAGGGATATTAACACCGCAAACGTTCATCACATTCTACAAACACGCTGCGTCGCCTATCAAACTAAAGGGATCCTCGAAACGTCCAGCAGCAAACTCGATCATTCAGCCAAACTTCAAGTTTGAAGATATGGGCATCGGAGGCTTGGATACTGAGTTTTCAGCAATCTTCCGTCGTGCCTTCGCTTCACGTATCTTCCCACCGGGGTTGGTAGAAAAGCTGGGTATTCAGCACGTCAAGGGTATCCTTCTTTTCGGCCCGCCAGGAACAGGAAAAACTCTAATTGCCAGACAAATCGGCAAGATGCTCAATGCTCGAGAACCAAAGGTCGTTAATGGTCCCGAAATCTTGAACAAATACGTCGGCCAATCTGAAGAAAACGTGCGAAAGCTGTTTGCAGATGCGGAGAAAGAATATAAAGAAAAGGGTGAAGAGTCGGGGCTCCATATAATCATTTTCGACGAATTGGACGCTATCTGTAAACAGCGTGGTAGTAAGAGTGATGGTACAGGAGTGGGGGACTCGGTTGTTAACCAGCTTCTTTCCAAACTTGACGGTGTGGACCAGCTCAACAATATTCTGCTAATCGGTATGACGAATCGTATGGACATGATTGATGAGGCGTTATTACGTCCTGGCCGCTTGGAGGTACACATGGAAATCTCCCTGCCCGATGAATTCGGCCGGCGTCAGATTATCAAGATCCATACCTCGAAAATGCGAGATAACAACGTCATGGACGCGGATGTCGATATCAACGAACTAGCTGGACTGACGAAAAATTACTCCGGTGCTGAAATCGCCGGTGTCGTCAAATCCGCCAGTTCGTTCGCTTTCAACCGTCACGTTAAAGTCGGCACCGTAGCGGGTATCAGCGACGATATTGAACACATGAAAGTCAACCGCCAAGACTTCATGAACGCGATAGATGAAGTCAGGCCGGCATTCGGTGTCAGCGAGGACGAGCTGGCGATGTGTCTACAAGGTGGTATCATCCACTACAACTCCTATGTAGACCAGATACTCCGAGAGGGACAACTGTTCGTCGAACAAGTCAAGAAATCGGAAAGAACACCACTGGTATCTATCCTGCTCCACGGCGCTCACTCTGCTGGTAAAACCGCGCTGGCGGCCAAGATTGCAATCGATAGCGGATACCCATTCATCAAGCTAGTCAGTCCCGAAGCGATGGTTGGAATGAACGAGATGGGCAAAGTCAGCTATCTGTCCAAGGTTTTCATGGACGCGTACAAGTCAACCCTCTCTGTAGTGGTGTTGGACAATATCGAGCGTTTGATTGATTACGTCTCCATCGGACCACGCTTCTCAAATACTATTCTGCAAACCATCCAAGTGTTGTTGCGAAAGCAGCCGCAAAAGGGACGGAGATTGATGATCTTAGCCACGACTTCCAGTCGCAGTGTCCTCTCACAGTTGGATATACTAAACTCCTTTGATGGCGAGCTGGGAGTGCCGAATGTCGGTAACCACGATGAGTTGGCGCATATTTTGAAGGAGTTGGGGTCATTTGATAGTCGTGAGATTCAAGCCACCACGAGAGAATTGGAGATGCTGACGGGAACGAAAAAGTTGAGCGTGGGAATCAAAAAGATTATACTGGGTGTTGAGACGGCGTTGCAGGATGAGGATAAGTGTGGTAGATTTGCGAGCGTGATGAGTAGAGCTGTACGTGAGGCGACAATATTGTACGATGATCCCGATCTCACAGGGGGGGAGACACAGGGGCAAAAGCAAAGATCTATAGGGTATTCTCAACAGCAGCAGCCGCAGTTGCCGAACGTACAGGGCAGAGGACAGATTGGGTATGAGTCGAGCGATGGAAGGAATCAGATCGAACAGGGGTACGGTGGAAGGTATTAAGGTGGGAATTGATATCGCTTTGACGGCTTAGGGATGGGTTTATTATTGCTAGTTTGGCGTTCTTTACGAGTTTGTAAGAATTTTTTTTTTTGGTCGTAGTTTCGAATGTAGATGCCATAGGGTCGTAGTTAGGTGTTTAATCCAGAAACCGGATCACTTCCGCCAAGATCTAATCTTCCCTGAATGAACTTCATTAAATAATGATACAGCCTTAAATACTCACTCAAATAGCGTTCGATTGGTTCTCAAAGCTGGTTCGATTGCAAAACGAGATGAAGCTAAGCTTGCGTGCAAGAGAGATAATAATGCAGAAACCACTTGGGAGGAGAGATGGTTTGTTATATAGCCTTGTGGTGTCGGCCCACCAGCACGTTTCTATGGTGTCGTCGCTGCTTACTAAGCTCTTGAAAATATTATGCCTTTATATAGAGTATATTTGGGATTGCATTTCAAGAGACGCACGACATGTCCCTTGGCCATGCCGGGTAGCACACCGGGTCGAGCGTGGGCGTTTACCTCACTAGCGGGAGGTAAATAGGCGTGATGTTGGAGACACATGCCATCAAAAGGTCTTGGGTTCGAAGCCCAGTATCGGCCTGGGGGTATTCCTTTTTTTTTTTTTTTTTTATTTTTTTTTGTCTTTTTGAATTATAATCATATTTTTGGGGAGAATGTTGTCCGGGTGATGATAAATAATGCCATTCATTATATTTACATTTTGGTAGTAGTGGATTAACCTGTGTGCGGCCGGTGAACGTCTTCTTGTCAGCCAAAGCCGGCCACCTTAAACGCAGCAATACGTACTACGAGGTATAAGTCCAATTCCCCAACTAAATTACAGGGCTTCACACTATGTACATAACGGTAAGCTAGATTGTCGTATACGTAGTATGCATACTCATTGTGCAAATGTTGCGTCCCCCAGACCAATGCATGCGTACTGTCAGCCAATCCGCCTTGGATTATTCGGAGTAAGTCAGTGCCTGGTTCTCGAGGCTATGGATGATTGAGAACTAATATCTGTTACATGAACCTTGATGATCGGTAACGTTGCACGGAGAGGGAGCTGAATGTTGATATGAGACGAGATGAGACGAGAGGCTAAGTTACAATTAATGGATAGAGAAAAAGTCAAACACCAAAGTATACTAAAGCTAGCAGCAAAACAATGAAGTTACTCAGGTACGCTTGATGGAAACGATTGATCAATTGAGAGAGAGAGAAAAAGGGAATGTTCTAGCTAGATGAGATGAAACTTTTCTGGGGAAAGGATCGAGGAGAGCTGTATCGACCCAGCTGGGCTGAGACCAAGAGCATGCAACTACATGCGGTTCTCTCTCGATAATTGGACGACGAGAAAGAAAAGAAAGAGAAAAGATATCCAGCTAATGAGTAAATAAATATCCACCGGTGACAAAGTTCGTAACGCATGGATGACGAACGAAAGAGTCTTGAAGGATTCATCACCGGTTTATAATATTATAATGATTGCGAGATCGATGTGGTATAAAGAGAGAAAAGAAAAAAAAGGGAAGTCGACTCCAAACGCTTCACCTGCATGTCCAATCCGATTCCATTAAACTCCAATACCTTTTTTTTTATCGTTTTAAAGAACGCTGAATGATAAATCAATCCGTTGCACGGTTGAGGGCTTTGAATAAGATACGTTATGGGTCTAACAATAGACTGAAGCTGCACCTTGTTAAATCAACGAAACTAGATGGGTTGAACGGGATACTGGATTTGAGGCCCCAAAGCTTCGATTTGTTTCAGCAAGAACGCCTTTTCATCGTTAAATTGCTCATCGTCTAGCCCAAATAGCATCAGCATTACTTTTCTGATGTCAAAAAGTTGAGAATGGGGGAATACCCTTTCGATCTTCATGAAACTTTGGCAAAAATCTCAGCAATTGGTCCCGGTTCTTAATAAGCAAGCCTTCTACGGGCTTACTCTTCTTCGGATTCGCCACGAAAACCTTGAACACGTGAAACGCTTCGTACTGTACGTTTTTCGATTTATCTCTTAGCAGATTCATGCAAAGTTTTAAATGGTCGGGGGAGTCGACGTATGCTGTCATGATGTTGTAGTTCGCCCTGTCTAAGAGGATTTCACCAAGGAGTTTGATAGACTGCCGTTTTGTAATGTAGTTATCTGATGTGAGGAGGGCGTTGTATTGTGTGAAGAACTAACAGGTCCGATTAGTATTGTATATAAACCGTTTGACGAGATGAAAGCACACTTCATCATAATGGTTGGATAGGAAATCAGCAACCATAACTTTATGACGGGTTAGCAGTTCCTGAAACCGAGGGTTAGCATTAGTTGTTAAAAGGTATGATAACGAAAACCAACTTTAAAAGTGGTGAATGCATCACTACTGGTGTCGAAGCGTCCACCTTGAACATATGTGAAAAAGTTCCAGAAGGATTGGTCGTAAAGAGCAATCCTGGCGAGACTCTCATATTTGAAAGCTTCTTTTAGGATCTGTCCGGAGTTAGACGCTGTCTCAGAATCAGAGTAGGCGTTGACGAGTGTAAGAATCGTGTCTGGGCGTTGACCGCTGTGATGTCGATTTGTGAGGTAGAGAACGCAGGGTTGGGAATTGTTGTAGTTGTAGCGTAGGAGACAGTTAAAGATGGTGGTTGAATCTTTGCGGGCCTGGAATTGTGATCGTGAGTTCATGTGCTGTGATCTAGGAAGGAACGAACGAGAATACCTCAAAGTCTAGCTTGGGGAGAGAAACGGCGAGTAACGGGAGAAGATCGATTGTGAAGACTTCCTGAGCGATCTGAGCGACATTTTCGGATACCGGTTCCAGCTCTATACTTAACCCGTTAGAAAGATGTCCTAGCTCGCCGTATGTATGTGATATAACATCGATTGAAAGCATCGGTAGGTAGGTAAATCGATAATGGATAGGTGATACCTGGTGTTCCCTGTAACTCATTTCTCAAATATCGCAGCTGCTTGCTGACTTCTTCTTGTGCCTACGTTAAACTTCAGCTACGGTACCAGTCTCAGTGGAAGAGGCTCCGGAAAAACATACACTCTTGCGAGCGAGCGGCTGATCGAGCTTGAGTAGGTTATCTCTGACCCGACGAGCGGCATCAGCAGGGTCCCTTTTGTCGGATTTAGCGCGGAAAAAGAAGGACATGGCGAGGGAGGAAGAAGCTCAAGGGTTGAAAGCCGGATGGAATTACTGTATTGGCTTGGTTGCTAGCTAGTGTGTTTCGACGCACGGGGAGCGAGTGAGCTAGGGTTATAGCTGTGAGACGATTTAGACGGGTGAAGTCGATGGGAAAAGATCAAGAGGAGGTGGACGAGTGGAGGTGGAGCGGATTGAGAGCGATAAGTATTCCGCTGCAGTTGACGACGGGTTGACTGGAATTGCACAGGGATGGATCAATCGATTGAGCCAGTACTTTCAACTGATTCGATCCGCTGAAACGAGGAGCCATTCGAATCAATCAATTCGAATCGAACGGAACAAACGAGCGAACAAGGGCTTGCTCGTCTATCGTCTCACGCGAGCGCCTATCGCGCTTATTTTTGTCTTGGCGTATTTACAATATCGATAATTCCGAGATCTAGAGAGGGAGTCACGATTTTATCAACCATACATTCATCATCACAATGCCGCTGTAAGTACTCTCCCTCAAAATCGAACATCTCAACTGACGCAGCTAACATGGGATATAGAAATCTTCTACAGCACAAGTCATGGCACGTCGGCTCTGCCAAAAACCAGGAGCGCGTCCGACGCGACGAACGTGAGGCAGCACTCAAAGAGGAAGAAGAGGAACGACGCATGCAATTAGCAGATGCCGAACGACGACTCCAGATTCTCCGACAGAGACTACATCAGGGCAAAACCGGGGAAGATGTTAGTCTACAGCTTGATCACGATGAAATCGCAACGTCCGTCATCAAGGACACCAATCAGGCGACGGAATGGGGTCGGAGAGAGAGACCCAAGAAGCGTAGAAGAGAGGATGATGACGAGATTCCACCTAGGAGACCCACAGAAGTTGCTACGATGAAATATTCATCATCCGATGCACCTCTAATGGGTGCGGATGGACATATTAATCTCTTCCCACCGGAAGCAGCTCCCCAGAGATTTGCTAGTAATAAAGAGTACATGGCGGATAAAAAGCGCAAAGAAGACGAGCTGGAGGCACAATACACCATGAAATTATCCCGACCTTCGGATCCATGGTACTCTACAGTCGATGGAGTTGCAGAAGCGGATCGTGCGAAGGATGATAATGCGAGGCGGAGGGAAGAAAGGGTAGAAACGAGAGTCAGGGAGGAAAACGATCCAATGAAGTTGATGAAGAAGGGGCTAGAGAGACTAAGGGAGGTTAGAGGTGAGGCGGTAGTGGAAAGACGAAAGAGGGACGCCGAGGTTGGGCTCGGGCTGACGAAAGAGGTTGAAGGTCTGAGTCGAAGGGACCATGGACACCATCGCAGATACAGATCTCGGTCAAGAAGCAGATCGAGGGAAGGTCACAAATCACGCCGGAGGAGTAGATCAAGGGAGAGACACAAACACAGAGGCGATCACGATCGGAGGCACAGGGACGATGGAGAGGATCGGCACCGTAGCTCACATCGTTCAAGAAGTCCGCAGCGTGAGAGGAACAACCATAGAGGGAAGGGTAGGCGTGATGACGGGGATGGTTCTCTGGCGAAGTTAAGGGAGGAAAAATTAGCTAGAGAAGCGGCTGAGAGACAAAGAGTGCGAGCCCTCGTGGAGGATGAAATGGCCTTTAGGAAACCGGAAAAGTGGACGGCATCGACGGCTGGCGGGAGAGGCAAGTACAGCAGACAGTTTGGCGAGTGATGGTATCCGATAGACTCAGGTGCCTGGGAAAGTTGAAATCAAGGAAAAGTGGCCTGATTCTGAACTCTATCGAAGTATGGGGGAAATATAGAAACGAGATTCGCCGAGACGGTCAATCCCACGCTATCACGATACTACGCATAGACGTACGAATTACCTTGAAAACCACGAAATATAATCGATGACGATCACAAAAACGTGACAATCGCACGTTCCACCCGAGGGGCACGAAGAATCGCAAAGAAGGGTGGTAATCTCGTGAATCCGATAGGCTTGTTCCGTCAGGAATGAGATCGATGTTCCGACAACCGACTGAACCAAGATAGTGATCCGATTATGCACTGTAGGGCGGATTGAGAGTCGACCTTGGCCTTGCAAGTCTTTGGGGCATCGCGTCGGTCCACCTTTTGCAAACTGGCAACCATGCCCCAGACTAGCAACCATGTAATACTTGCAGTAATACTTTGTACTTGCAGTAATACTTGAAGTACTGCTTGTTAGCTTGCTGTCGACAGGGGTACGCTTCTGGAAACAGTTAGCTCGCAAGGAAAACAAGAAATGTGGCCCTGCAGCATGATGACGTCATGAGAGTGCCAGGGTCCTCTTCGCCAGTTTGTTTTTCTGGGGTTCCACTAGACTCTTGTTAATCTTTACTACCACTCGCCAGAAATACATATTATTACTATGATCAATCAAAAATCCGAAGCATCCAATGCGATGGTTATTAATATTATTGATCGGACAGGCATCGCCAATTGAAGGGCTATCCACCGGCGAAATAGTTCCTTTTGATTGCGAGACTACGCTTCATATGTCTTGTGTGAATATTCAATTCCTTAAGTGCCTTCGAGGCGATGTTTTTTTTTTTTTCAACAATGTATGATGACATGTAGGACCATTCCGAGTTACGAAAGAATGTCTAACCACAACCGCGACGAATACCTCTGATCGCGATCGAATCGAAACTTGGAACTACTTAACTTACGTAGCTAAATACCTAAGTACGTAGTAGAGTATGTTAATATTGGTGGCAATATTTGGCGGCCGAGTTGAGCCGAAAGTACATACTAGACTTGACCTGACTGACGTCCGTTCAGCCCAGCCCACTTCTTCCTGCAGCTTTCCATTTCCCTTTTCCCTTTTCCCTTTTCCCTTTTTCTTCCCGTTTCGTTTTGTTTCTATACTGGCGAGTATACCATGGACCCACTTTGCCCGCCGTGGAGTTAGTTATAGCCACTTAGCTAAGCCTGGTTTACAGGCGTCAATATCGCGCTATTCTTTGTCAGCAGACCAGCCAGGACGACGCCCACACCAAACCCAACGGCAAGATTGCTTTCCTGTTCCAAAAGTTTAATCCGACACACACCGACCCTCTAATTATCATCTACCCCAGGCAGGCATAGGCAGGCAGGCAGGCAGGCAGGCCCGTTTAATAGTCTATTATATTATATATCATTATTATTATTATTATTATGATTGATGACCATCAAACTATTACCAGCTGCTTCTTACCTGACGATGATGATATTAGCAGGGTTACACTTTATATCATCCTGACTGGCTTTCTATCTATTATTATTATTTTTTTTTAACCTTACTTGCCTGGGGTTGGTTGTCCTGGTACCTGTCAACACGCTCACGGTACCACCCGCCACGATCACCAAAGTACTCACTCACTATTACTACCACGACCTCCATCCATCCCATCCCATCCACCAACCCCACCACTACCACGACACCTTTGTTCCCCCCCAGCTATTAACCAAGTAACCAGCCTGCAGCATTTCCGCCGATTCGCAACCCATTCCTGCTGCCAATCTATTCCCTCTTCGAGTTGGTCCGGTTCCCGAGAATCGAGCTTTTCCAAGTCCCAAGCGAAGGCCAACCTGCCCCCCCCCCAAACTTGCAACCATTAACCACTCCGACATCCACCATCAATCATCCTTTGGCTTATTCGAGAAACACCAAAAAAGAACCCGCTGCACGCTGAAATTAGATATCTCCTCCCGGTGGATGATCACAACTAGCCACGGCCCTGCACTGCGTGTGTCGTCGCCTGTCGCGCATCTTTGCAGGTGTGGAAATATATCAACCACCCTCGGATCCCCGTTCCGAGCTATACGCTAAAGGGAACGACACATGATGGTGCATCAGCAAGAGCACACGGGTGCCGTCCCCTCCACGACTTCTAACCCGACGCTGTCGCCGCTCTCCGAACAGCCCGAAGCTCTCTCAGCCGTGCCATTGGGATCGGCAGAACCCAATGCAATTGACCAAGACCCCGTTCAGCTACAAAAGTCTCTTGCACCCGATGTATCAGCTAAACGTTCGACCGAGAAACTATCTAGTGGCACCTCAAGCGCCCTAAATCTTAAGCCTATTGCTTCTGATGCTACTGCCACTAGCTCGAGTTCAATACAAACAGTTCCCAGCGGCGTCTTACCGGTGAAGAGTACGGCATTTCCAGCTCCTAGAAAACAGACAGTCGAATCTCTACGGGAGGTAGGTTCCCTTTCGTTTCGGTTTACGTTTGTTCTTGTTTTCTTCTCGTATTATTCTTATAGAACACTCATATCAAATCAATCCATACATCTCTTCCACTATCTAAGTGTTGAGCTTTGAGGGCTTCCTTTAGAGGGATTTTTCTCTACCCTTTCTTCTTCTCGAGCTTGGGTAACAGCTGTTTATGCAGCATACGTAGGTGCCATAGCCTTGGTCCCCTAAACTAATTTGAGCTGCCACCTGTGCAACGAAGCTTTGAGCCCAGTGCTGCTCCCATGCTTACTACTATTACTGTAATAACTTGTTTGATTTCTGCACGACCCTTTTTTTTTTTTTTTTTAAGAGTGAACTCAATAGTTTTTGTATCATGGCATCCTTAATCTAAGCATGCTTACTTGTGTACCGTGCTTTTCCTTTCTTCTTTTCTATGTCCCAACCACCCCGAAGAAAGGAGAGCGTATAATTGAAAAATCTATCATTTCATCTAACTCATCCTACTCTATAACATGTCGCAGGCGTACAATTCTCACCTACTCCACTCGCAGATGTCTAGGCAATTACCGAATCGGAGAAAAAGTCGCCTTGATCGACAGGTGTCCCAAGATTCACCACCTTCATCCACGCTCTCAAAACCAGAGGTAGGTAAAGAGACTGCTAAACGAGATCCCCATGGCGCACCAAGCTCCGCAGGTTTCACTTCAGCACAGACGCTTCCGACACCATCTTATCCTTTCCCCAACATGACTCAACGATTTCAAATCACCTCCATGTCGCCTACTGGGATTGGCCCTCACGATAGGACGATACCGTCTGGTACAAATACACCTGCTTCCGTAGCTTTCTATCCCCTGGAAACAAACCCTCCAACCCCTTACGAAAACCCTGACTACCCGTCCCCAAATTTGTACGAGCTGGCATTGATGCTACACTCTGAGCCTGGTATCGAAGGATTCTGGGAGACAATTGTACGGATCATGCGCGAATTTTACAAGGCGGAGAGAGTTAGCCTGACAATTCCGACAGACCTCACAGACCTCACAAACTCGCCCTGGGGACAAAAAGCAACTTACAATGAAGCCGATGATGATTCGTTATCCTTGACGTACCTAGAAGAGGACGCCGTAGGGGCAAAATTGGGTCTTAAGTCGACCACACTTGAGACCCACGGAGCAGGATTTAACGAAAACTTGGAGATGCCGTCGGGACCTCAACGAGGCATATCTCAGGAATCCTTGGAAACAGTAGTTCTCCCATCTGACACTGGAGGATCGATATTTTCTCCTGTGACTGTTGATGTCTCGGACCAGTCAACGGTGCTACGCGCTGGGTGGACAGGGACGGATCTACGAAGCGAGGTTTTGGAGGAAAGAGACGAAGTTCCTGATGTCGTACCTGACTATCCTATGGATCCGCTGATGCAAATGGATGACGAAGATAATCCCTTGGGACGGGTTTTTTTAAACTTACAGCCCCTAAATTACGAAGCCGAACCTCTTATCGACGGTGCAGGCGTCAGCAGAGTATTAGAAAGAGGCAAGACGGTGGTACTATCGCGGGAGTACAAGGATATGCAAACAAAATGGGAACGATTAGCTGCTCAGAAGGAAGGAAAAGCGCGGTTGCAAGAACAAGAACAAAGGACGGCAGAACGTGATCCAAACGTTCCTTCGACTCCTGGATCAGAAAACCCCGCGCCCGCCGCTGTAAAATCAAAAAATCGGAGACGATTCCCGTTTCCGTCTGTTGAAGACTTTCAGTTACGTTTTAAGGACGCGGTGCGGCAGGTCTCACCGACGAGAGGGCCGATCTTTGAGGAATTTGAGCAAGCGGTTTCGTCGCCTTGGTCACAGTCTCCAGCCCCTTCACCAGCTATCAGAGCCGATCCAACAGAGAACCCATTCTTTCAGCCGCCAAAAGTTGACGAGGACTGTTTCAATCCTTCAGCGGAAAGCCCGCAGTACTCGAGCGCAGAGCCTATACACGCTATCGGATTGGAGAATGCCTCCACCGTTATCCATATCCCGCTCATTCACCCCTCGACTTCGATAATCAAATTTGGAAATCGAAGCAAAGCAGGGACGTTGTTGGCGGAAGTACCTGAGAAGCGGACGCCCATCGCCATCCTTTCGATCCTTTCATCAGTTATCCCTTACCCGAAAAACTTGGTCCATTCCTTGACGCATCTGTCGCCGCTCATGGCAACAGCATTCGCACTTTCGCAGGCTCATTCAAACGCCGTGCTTCAATTATCACATTTGCACTTCCAAGGGCCGGAAGTCGTACCGAACCAGAGAAGGCAAGGAGATGTTGGATCGTCAATTGTTAGCGTCACCAGTCCGAGCGATTATACCAAATCTTCTTCCAATACAAACTCGCTAGCCGGTACCCCTAATCAAGATCTCATAGCATCATTTGGGGAACCGATTGCCAAAAGTCCGTTGGTTTCTCCAAGTCCTAAAGGTGTAATGAATAGCGAGGGATACTTTGGTACTAATCGTCCGGCAAATCTCAAACGAAGAACGAGTACTGGAGTCTACCAAGTACCCATGAGCCCAAACGAGCAACCTACACCGACAGTAAATAAACCCCATTCCTCAAGGATAGAGCACCTAATCGAGGAAGCCACGGGAAGATCCTCACGGCCACCCCTCCCGAGGACGATTTCCGAGGTCATGGAACCGAAGCAAGGTGGGCAGGGAATGCAAGAGGAGATCAAGGCAGCTGAATCAGAGAAGGCGTCTGATTCGGAGAGGGAAGGAAGTGTAGACGTTCCTTCGTCCGAAGATATGCAAACCCCCAAGGCGGCCATGACGCCGAGGACAGAAGCAGGGAAACAGACAACGGGATTCTTTGGTACACCGACAGATGTGGGAATGGAGAGTATCACGTCTGCGAATTTAGATGCGATTCTTCATACACCAACCACCAAACCTCGCTATATTTCGATACCAAGTACGGACTTTTTCCCGCCGATGAATGTTCCTGAAACTCCAAGTAGTGTTCCGCTACCTGAAACACCGTTACACGGTCCTATGAGTGCTGATGAGCCACACCCGAGGGACTCATTGAGAAGACCTGGTTTGCTGAAATCGTTCCCGGACCGGGGAGGAGCCTCGACACCGATGATGCCAAGTGCGACGCACGATTTGCAGGCCATAGAATCCGCCCTGGAGTCTACGATATATCCATTGCCATCACCTAGTACCGAGGATCTAAAAGTGGGACCACCGGACGAAAAGAGCGATTCGAAGAAGCGAATACCGTTACGTAGACATTCGTCGTTAGCTAGTAACTATCGACATACAAGATTACATTCTCGAGGCGCGGAATACGGTGCTAGTTTCCCTACCATCGCGAGCGCATCAAACCTACCGATGAGTCCTGGATATGAAGCCATCCGGCCAAATTCTGCAAAGCTATATAACGGACAATTCGATACTCAACAGAAGAATATGCCACCGCCATCGAATAAACTTCTACGAACAATCATTGATGCTATACCCGTGCATGTATTCACCGCAGCTCCCCAAACTGGCGAAACCACGTGGGTTAATTCACGAATGTTGAGTTACCGAGGTGCCACGGCGGAAGAATTTATGGCCGACCCATACGAGCCTTTCCATCCAGACGATAGGGCAAATTACGTTCGTTTGTGGCTGGCAGCCGTGAGAAAAGGAGAGCCATTCTCCTACCAGATTCGGATTCGACGGTTCGACGGACATTATCGCTGGTTCATGATTCGTGCGGTACCCTTGAGGGATAACCGGGGCATAATCGTACACTGGTTCGGAACGAACATGGATATTCACGACCAGAGGATCGCAGAAGTGAACGCGGCACGCCAGGCTGAGATGGCGGAGAGTGAAGCCAAGTATCGCAGTTTGGCAAACTCTAGCCCGCAAATTGTTTTTGCGGCGACGTTGAGCGCAGGTATTACGTTTGCAAATAACCAATGGTTGGAGTATTCTGGACAGACGTTGGATCAAGCTTTGCAGCTTGGGTTCATGGAGTTTGTACATCCGCAGGATAGGTATAAGTGTGCCTTGCCTGGGTTCAGGATGAACAAAATGACAGCTGTGAGCGATGGGGAGGAGAAGGGGAAGAGCGGGGCTGGGGCATGGTTTAAGGCTATGAATACCGAAACTATGGATGGAGAAGGGAAACCGATTGAGATGATGGAGGTGAAGGGGAATGAGGCGCAACCACCGTTTTCGACGGAGTTGAGGCTGCGCCGTAAAGATGGGGAATACAGATGGCATCTCGTGCGGTGCGTTTCGGTGGAAGCGTCGAACGTTGAAGGGCTGTGGTTTGGGACCTGCACAGATATCAACGATCATAAACTGTTGGAACAGCGGTTGAAGGATGCCAACGACGCGGCGAAGAAGGCGATGGAGAGCAAGACGAGATTTTTAAGCAATATGTCGCATGAGATTCGGACGCCGTTAATTGGGATTTCTGGGATGGTGAACTTTTTGCTGGATACGCCGTTGAACGGGGAGCAGTTGGATTATTGTCATACAATCTCGAGTTCGTCGGATGGGCTCTTGATGGTTATCAATGATATATTGGATTTGAGCAAAGTGGAAGCGGGGATGATGAGGTTGAGCTTTGAGTGGTTTAGGGTGAGGAGTTTGATGGAGGATGCGAACGAATTATTGAGCACGATGGCGATATCAAAGGAATTGGAGTTGAACTATTTAGTGGAGGAGAGCGTGCCTAGCATGGTTAGTGGAGATCGGATTCGGTTGAGGCAGGTCATTTTGAATATTGTCGGGGTAAGTCACCAAAGTCATATCTGAGCTGAGGGCTTTCTAACAAAGGTTGTAGAATGCGATCAAGTTTACGAGTAAGGGAGAAGTTTTTACGCGGTGTTATGTTATCGAAGACCAGGAAACGCCTTCGGATACGGTTATGCTCGGGTTTGAATGTTACGATACCGGCCCTGGGTTTGATAAGAAGGACGAGGATCTCATGTTCAAGCCTTTCAGTCAGATCGATGGGTCGAGCACCCGTGCGCATGGAGGGAGTGGGCTGGGACTTGTGATATCGAGACAGTTGATCGAATTACACGGCGGAAAGATGACGGCGAAGAGCAAGAAGGGCGAAGGGTCTACTTTTTATTTCTCGGCGCTGTGTAAAACGCCGGTCGTACACCAGGCTAGCCCTAGCGTCGATCCTTCGTTGGAAAGGGTGCCCACATTCCCGATGGCTTCAAGACAATTGTCGGACATGACGTGTGAGAGCCCGCCGACGCTAGTGAACTCACCTGGGACACCAGAGTCGACTGTTGCTTCTTCAGTTGGAGGTGGGAGTTTCCCTCCAGCGTTGAGTACCGACGGCCAACGAGCTCTTGCGCATCCTGTTCCTTCGGCGCAGGATCCTTCGTCGATGAGGTTTTCTTTGCCCACCGAGATTCAAGAAAAGGTGGACAGAGCGCAGCAATCGCCCGAAGCATCACCAACGAAACGAAAGACCGAGCTCAACTGTGCGACTGAAGGCGCCATCAAGAGTCGAGGAACCTCGTCACCGTCTTTACTTTCGATTCTGATCGTTTCTTTCATGCCACTCAGCCGAAAAGCGATCGAAAGCCACATCAGAACCGTTCTCCCCAAAACAATCCCTTACGAAATCACTGTGGTGGAAGATTTTGAAGAAGGAATGAAATTGTTGGTGGATGGGGGTAGGGTCTTTTCGCATATCGTCGTTAACCTCCCCGAATACAACCAAGTAGCGACAATCACGCGACAGATATGTAACGATGAACGACACGCATCGACGACAATGGTGATATTGACGACACCGATCCACCGTACCGCTATCATCGAAGAGAACCAGCCCCTATACGACAAGATGGGAGCACGGGTGCAGTTTATATACAAACCGATCAAGCCATCCAGGTTGAGCGTGATTTTTGACCCGGAGAAAGAATGCGATGCGTCGATGGATCGATACAGACATACTGCTCAGCAAGTTGTTGAGAGTCAAAAGGCGGTGTTCAGCCGGATGGAGAAGGAAGTGGGACACAAAGGGCACAAAGTGCTATTAGTGGAGGATAATCTTGTGAATCAGAAGGTCTTGTTACGGTTTTTGGGGAGGATCGGAGTTGCAGTTGAGACGGCGACGGATGGAGAAGAGTGTGTGGGGAAGGTTTTGGAGATGGGGGTTGGGTATTACAGTCTTATTCTTGTGAGTTCTTGGTCATATTTTTCTTGGAGAGAGAAAAAATATTTTTACTAACAATTGGGGACAGTGCGATCTCCACATGCCTCGTAAAGATGGATTTGCCACATGCGCTGAAATAAGGGCATGGGAGCGGGAGAATAAAGCTTCGGCCACGCCTATTATTGCGCTATCTGCAAATGTGATGAGCGATGTTGCGGAACGGTGCGCGGCAGCCGGGTTTTCGAGGTACGTCAGCAAGCCTGTGGATTTCAAGGTGTTGGGGGACACGATCAAGGAGTTGTTGGATCCTGAGAAAGATCCTGGGTTGATGTCGGATATTTTGGTTGAGAGTGGTGGTGGTCGTGTTCAAGAAGCGGTGACGGCGGCGGAGTGATGTTGGTGGAATATTATAAAAAGGTAACGCCTTATAAGGTAAGGTATATAATAAGGTCGAGGATGGGGATGATGGGCTGATGTATTATGTATACTCTTTTCTTCTCTTTCTTCTCTTTCTTCCCCGTTTCATTTTTCTGGTTTATAAATTTGTGGTTTGGGGTTCTTAGCATTGATATTGGCGTTTTCATTTTTATCATTCCTGCTACATACATGGGATATCGATATTTTATCATTTTTTTATAATCATTCCGCCCGTTAGAGATGAGTTTGTATTTTTTTTTTTTTGGTTTTTTTTTCGAAGCATGTTATTCTCTTCCTTTCGTTGAGTCTGTTAAGTTATAGCTTACTTAGACATTGGACATGGAAATCGGGTTGGCTACGGTCGTATACATGATTCTCTTTATTTTTTATTCTTTATTCTTTATTCTCCCTATTCTTACATGATTACATAGAGAATGTAAGGGAGGGGTTGAAATATACTTTCTGCTTTTCATATTTGTTTTTCTTTCTTTCTTTCTTTCTTTCTTTCTTTCTTTCTCGTATTTTTCTTACATGGCTGTCAATAGGTGGCATGTTCTCGGGATGAAGAAGAGGAGCTGGCCGGCTGGGGGATTGAAGGTTGAGATATTTTACACTTTGATTATATTTAGTTTTGATGGTGATGGTGGTTAATAGCAGGAGGGTGTGATATATGTACTTTTATCGCATAAAAGCTGAAGGGTGCAAGCTGTGCATCAAAGTACTCGATTACTTAATAAATATTCTTTTAATAAGGTATAAGTAAGTAAGTACTTATAAGTAACTTACTTGATCTATTAAAGGTGATAATGGAAACGCGAAATATAGAGTTTTAATTGCGCTCCGAGAAAGTGTTTAAGTAAGCAACTTTGCTACGTCTCGACGTATATATGTTTCTAGATATGAATCGGACACGCGTTACAGGCCCGGACGGATTGACCGATAGGGAAAAAACGTATTTGGTAAGTGTTAAATATTTTTTTCAGCACGCAAGACAGTCCTCGGTAACTATACTTTTGAGTCGGACCTATTCTAATTATAAACATGATAGCGAAATGGAATTAATTACGTGTAGCATCTTGGCAGAGCACTGATATATCCGAGCTCCGTCATGTACAGTGCGTGCGTTCGGAAGCTATCGAGGCCGTGATTAGGGGGAGGGGGTGTGAGTGAATACGTTGCATACGCGTACTCAAGTCTTCAAGTAAGTACTTGAATACATGTATGTATCGATAGCACGGAAAACGGCCATCCGAATTCGAAATACTTCGTTTAGTCGTATATTCGAGTACTAGGCGTATCGATACGTATCTAGAGGTGCACACACACACCGCCCCATGGCTTTCCCTTCCTTCACCCGGATCCAGATCAAGATAACAAATTCCTATATTAAGCGTAAGGCAAGGGTGCGATTTAAGCTCGTGGAGCTAGGTTAGCCCGTCGGTAGCTAATTAACTTATATAGCTGCCAGGAACAGATTACACGTCCTCGAGGGGCCCCACATTGCATTGCAACATGCGAACCTTGATAAAGAGTCAAAGATTATGAAGTCATGATGGTTGCGAAGCAATATTATACGAAACTGTTGATAGAAGCTCGATATGATATGGATTGTTTCCTATTTAGGGATGAATTCATATGAACAGCTATGAGTAATTTGATTATAATCATGATGATGAACTTTTCTGATATCATTCGATCCGTCCAAGAGAGATGGATGAATAATATGATGATACACCATGATATTATAGCCATAATCGGAGACGGTCGTCAGATGGGACCGACCTCTCGGATATTATTAATTATCAATTGTCAAAACGGAGAGTTCCAGAAAGGAGGCTGAACTAATATAATATGATGGAGGAAATTGAAAAGAGCAATCCGAGTCGAAGGGCTCCGTGGGAAGACGTCGACGGATCGCAGTCCCGGAATGGCCAGCATCCGGATCCGGGAGACCTGCGATCCGACTCCAACAACAACACACTTTTTTTTTCTGATCTTTTCGATTAATTCGAATTAATTCTAGAATCAGAACGATCGATGCAACCAGCACTTACGCTATGCACTAGCAATTATAGTAATTACTTGCAACGTGCTGACAGGTGCCGGTATGCCTACGGAATGAGACCCTACCGGTAAATTTCCTCTGCTTCTGGACATTCGAACTTGAATTCCCCCGAATTAAAAATTTTCAAATACCGGCGGGCGCGGAAGGCAGAGGAATGCAAAATATTATTGTGCAAAGCTTAGTTCAGACACACACAACTTCCGACGCTGATCGTTGCCTTCTCTCTTCCCTTTTGCTTTTTAATGCCGGCGTCCTGCGTGCTGCAATTGGCGCATTTCCAGCACACCCGGTGCTTGCGCTGAATGAATCAATTATAATCAAAAATCTCCCCAGCTTGATGCGGCCATTTGAGATGTCCGTTGGCGTATTTAAAACCAAGGGGACGGCCTCGTCTCCGCCCTGGGTTCATGGAGTCCGTTCCAGTATAATCGTCGACAATCACCACTTTTTTTCAAATCCGACCACCTAATGGCCGCAAAAATCGGCAATCAAGGCCACAGGATGGGCGGCATTGAGGGTTCTACAAGTTCTGACTTTGACGAACATTCACCCATCGAAAAACGTTCCACAATTCCGCAGTCTCCAGCTTCAAATTTCCAGAATCCCTGGGCCAACGAAGACCATGAGGATCTCGATCGAATTATCAGACATATCTCTCGAATTCAGACCCGAGGGACCTTTGATGCCTCGGGCCTCAAGAGGGTTGATAGTGTTGCAGGAATCGGCCTCGATGACCCCAGATTGAACCCCGAACTGTCCTCATTTGACAGAAATCTTTTCATCAAAGTATTTATTAGAAGCTTGGAAGAACAAGGTCTAAAACGTCCCCGGACTGGCTTTTTATTCCGAAATCTCAATGTCAGCGGCGTCGGTGCGGAGATACAATATCAAGAAACTGTCACATCCAGCGTCATCGCTCCTTTCCGAAATCGAAGCGGCGGCAAGGAAAAGAAAATTCTACAAAATTTCGACGGAGTGGTCAATGAAGGCGAGATGTTGATAGTATTAGGACGGCCGGGAAGTGGTTGCTCCACTTTTCTGAAAACACTCTGCGGTCATACATCCGGTTTAATGATCTCAAACGATTCTTCTATCAAATATAATGGTCTCGACAGGGAAACCTTTATGAAGGAGTTCCGAGGAGAAGCCGTTTACAATCAAGAGCAAGACGAACATTTCCCTCACCTTACTGTCGGACAGACTCTCGAATTCGCAGCAGCGGCAAGAACACCTTCAGCACGTCTTGAAGGGTTCACGCGCGAGGAATGGTCAAAGCAGATGGTTACCATCATGATGACAGTGTTTGGCCTTTCACACACCCGGAACACAAAAGTCGGCAATGATTTCGTTAGAGGCGTCAGCGGGGGCGAAAGGAAGCGGGTCAGTCTCGCTGAAATGGCCCTCGCTGGAGCTCCGATAGCTGCATGGGATAATTCGAGCCGTGGGTTAGACTCCGCTACCGCTCTAGAATTTGTTCGATCGCTCAAACAATCCTCCCAATACGTCGGTGTTACCCACGCCGTTGCCATATACCAGGCCAGCCAGAGCATATACGACCTCTTCGACAAAGTGATTGTCTTATACTCTGGCCGTCAGATATTCTTCGGGCCGGTGAGCAGGGCCAAGGCGTACTTTGAAGAGATGGGATACATCTGCCCACCACGTCAGACAACTGGGGATTTCCTCACATCCGTTACAAACCCTTCCGAGCGACGAGCCTGCAGTGGATACGAAAACCGAGTTCCGCGCACGCCGGAAGAGTTTGAGAAGTACTGGATGGATTCTGCGGACCGGAAGGCATTGGTAATGGAGATGGATGAATGGGAACAGGCACATAGCGGGGAGGAAACCTATGGAGCTCTTCAGGAGGCGAGAGCCCAACGTCAAGCTAAACACGTCCGCCCAGAATCGCCTTACACTTTATCGATTGTTATGCAAATTGCCTTGTGCACCAAAAGAGCATATCAACGAATGTGGATGGATCTACCATCTACTGTGACCTCTGTGATGGGGAACATGGTTATGGCTCTTATCATCGGTTCGATATTCTACGGGACCCCTCAATCCACAGCCTCATTCTTTTCTAAAACCGGGTTATTGTTCTTCGCCATCTTGCTCAACGCTCTCGGATCAATCACCGAAATCAATAAACTGTACGAACAACGTCCGATTGTTGAAAAACACAATAGTTTCGCATTTTACCACCCGTGGACCGAAGCTGCCGCTGGTATTGTCTCGGATATTCCTGTAAAATTCCTCGCAGCAACGGCATTCAACCTTGTCATCTACTTTCTTGGTGGCCTGAGTTACAGAGCTGATAAGTTCTTTATCTTCTTCTTGTTCAGTTTCATCACTACACTTGCCATGAGTGCTATTTTTAGAACAATGGCTGCATCAACTAAAACAATCACGCAGGCGATGGCTTTGGCTGGTATCATGATTCTCGCGATCGTGATTTACACTGGTTATACCATACCAGCACCGTATCAACACAAATGGCTTTTCTGGATATCCTATATCAATCCTATCAGATACGCCTACGAAGCTCTTTTGGTTAATGAAGTCCACGGGCTAGTCTATGAGTGCGCAAATTTAATCCCAGCCTACGGGCAAGAAAACAACTTTGCTTGTCCTGTTCCTGGAGCCACACCGGGGAGTAAAGTCGTCTCTGGTGAAGCTTGGGCTGCCGCATCATTCAACTATTCGTACTCGCATCTGTGGAGGAACTTTGGCATCGTTGTAGCATTTTTGATCGCCTTTTGGGTTTTGTATTTTCTCGCTACAGAGATCAATTCTAATACCACTTCTACGGCAGAGTTCTTGGTCTACCGACGAGGACATGGACCGAAGCGGGAGAATGACGAAGAAAACCAGTCGGCTGGAGAACAGACTGCGGGTCCTCAGGGGGGTAGTGAGGCGAAAGCTGTCTTACCAGAACAGCGGGATATTTTTACCTGGCGTGAAGTCACTCTTGATATTTCAGTGGCAGGTGAGAAACGACGACTTCTTGATGGTGTTTCGGGATGGGTCAAGCCTGGCACGTTGACCGCTCTTATGGGTGTATCCGGGGCCGGGAAGACTACTCTCCTCGATTGCCTTGCTCAGAGGATGAAGATTGGCGTTCTCACTGGCGACATGCTGGTCAACGGAAAACCATTAGCAGCATCCTTCCAGCGTAGTACTGGATACGTTCAACAACAAGATTTACATCTCGAAACTGCGACTGTCAGGGAATCGCTGCGATTTTCTGCGGCATTGAGGCAACCAGCCAATGTCAGCGAACAAGAAAAGTATAACCACGTTGAGGATGTCATCAAGATGCTTGGAATGGAGGATTTCGCGGAAGCAGTTGTCGGAAATCCAGGTGAAGGTTTGAATGTCGAACAGCGCAAGTTACTTACTATCGGTGTCGAACTGGCTGCAAAACCTGACCTCTTGTTATTTTTGGATGAGCCTACCTCTGGTTTGGATTCTCAGAGTTCTTGGTCAATTATTACCTTTCTTCGCAAGTTGGCAGATTCCGGTCAAGCTGTTCTATCGACTATTCACCAACCTTCCGCCATTCTTTTCCAGGAATTTGATAGACTGTTGTTCCTAGCGAGAGGCGGAAGAACCGTCTATTTTGGCGACATCGGTGCTAATTCTCACACTCTACTGGAATACTTTGAAGGGCACGGTGCTAGAAAATGCGGTTCGGATGAGAACCCGGCGGAATACATGCTCGAAATCATCAACAAGGGATCCGAGGATTGGCCTAGCATCTGGAAAGCCAGTCAACAAGCTGCGGATGTTCAGGCTGAACTAAATCGTATTCATGAAACCATGGCAAACCAGCCTCCAAAAGAGTCTGGTGGGTCGACCGAGTTCGCTATGTCTTTGTTTCAGCAGATTCGCTACGTTACCACTCGTGTTTTCCAGCAGTATTGGCGAACGCCATCTTACATCTACGGCAAGCTATTACTCGGTGGTAAGTAGAAATAATAATATACTAGAATTATATATCGAATCGTGACTGATTTTTCGGTAGTGGCTGCGGCATTGTTCATCGGATTCTCGTTCTTCTTGCAAAAGCAATCTCAGACCGGTATTCAAAACTTAATTTTTGCGGTCTTCATGATCATGTCAATCTTCAGCACAATCGTGCAGCAGGTAAGCTCCACTCTCGCCCTCTTACCAACTTCTAAAAGGCTAACAGTCCTCAAGATCATGCCACGCTTCGTCATCCAAAGGTCTCTTTATGAAGTCCGCGAGCGTCCATCGAAGGCTTACTCCTGGGTCGCCTTCATTTTTGCCCAAATCGTCGTTGAGATACCCTACCAAATCGTGCTCGGTGTCCTCGTGTGGGCATCCTGGTACTGGTCCGTTTTTGGTCGCCATAACCCCGCCGAAATCGATGGTCTGGTCTTACTCTACCTCATTCAATTCTTCGTATTCGCCAGCACGTTCGCTCAGATGCTCGTCGCGGGCCTACCTGATGCCGCAACGGCCGGAACGATCGCTACATTGATGTTCAGTTTATCGCTGACTTTTGACGGTGTCATCGCACCCCCGAGCGCATTACCCGGCTTTTGGATATTCATGTACCGCGTCAGCCCTCTCACTTACCTCGTCGGCGGAATCGCCGGAGCAGCAATGCACGATAGAAAAGTAACATGCACGGATACGGAACTAGCGATATTCCCACCGCCTAGTGGACAGACCTGCGCGAAATATATGGCCGAGTACCTCTCCGTGGCCCCGGGCAGGCTGCAGCAGGATGACCCAAATTCCACAGCGGAGTGTAGATATTGTTCCATTCAGACCTCCGACCAGTTTTTGGCGCAAAGCGAAATTGAGTATGGTCAGCGGTGGAGAAATTTCGGGATAGTATGGGGCTATGTTGTGTTTAACATTTTCGCGACTATTGTACTTTATTACCTGTTTAGGGTCAAGGTGTGGAAGAGCCCGGAGACGAAGCAGAAGGGGTTGAAAGTTTGTTTGAAGCGGTTGAGGGAGGGAAGACGAGTTGGCAGACGATTGTTGACAGATAAGGATGACGTGCCATTGGAGAAGAAGAAGACTAATGATCGAGTGTTTTAGATATCTAATTTGAGCAGGTTATATAAAATATATGGGATAATTTTTAATTGGTTTTCAGAGTATATTCTATTGTAATTTTACATCTAATATACATCTTCTTTTCATCTTTCCAATTTTTTATTTTTTTTTTTTTAAAAAAGGGATGAGATTGGTTTCGCAACCGGTTAACCAAACTCTCCGAGCCAGATTAAATTGCCTATGGTGTTTGGCAATTGAGACGACCAAAGGAGATACAAGATGTGGGGTTTCGGTATTGGCACCTGTTACGTATATATGCAGCCCAATGAAAGTAATTGAGTTCATGCTCGTCTTACTGGGTTTAAACCGTCGACACCGACATCACAAAGCTATTTTTAAATATTTCTGTAACAAATTTGAAGACGGCCATGCCACCTTACGTTATATATGTATTCGCGGGCAAACAAACTGTATCGCAATTGTGGAGATAATAGATACCAGTATAGCTCTCGGGGCGGCCCACACTTAGTAACACACAAAATACAACATTGAAGGGCCTCAGTATATCTGTGTAGAATGCAGGATCTGTGTCGAATGCTTGGCATGTATACGCACTGGCTCTGAGATTCGTACACACGATAACTGGAGCAGATGCAACTTGGACTCGCATTGGAAACTTCCAATTTGCTAAACGCGTTCTCAGTTTGTCTCGTATACCAAACGCTCAACGCGAAGTTCTGAGTTCTTATTTGGTGATATCAAATTAATCGCCAGTAATTACACTGTGAACATGCAGTTTGGAATGCCTTTATTCCCCCCCGCCTTCGTAAGTCGTAAGTTATAATCCATTTCCTAATATAGATTCGTACATCGTTAACTCTGCCATTATGCGCTAGAAGCCATTTAGCGGCTAAGATTTGATCTCTTGCTGATATATACGACAGGACAATAGGAATATCATATTAATACTAATATAATATAAGTATTATCATAGTATATATATAAAGTAGCATCTTATTCGCTAGAACCCACGCTACAGTCAAGATACTCCATCAACTCAAGGCCGATCGTGTACCTCTCCTTTGGTTCCGCTACCGACACCTGCACCCGCACTCGCAGAGCCGCATGACTTCAGCTTTCGGATCTCATCGACTGAGGTTGTAAGAAGGTAGGCCCGGACGGAGAAATATTGGATACAATCATCCAACGGGCGATGGAATAAACGATATCCACAAGATTCAGAAACACGGATACACGTACTCCCATTGAAGATCCACAGGCAAAAGAGGATAAAAGGTGCCGCTGAAGAAAAGAGTGGTTGTATGAGCATAATCTACTCTACTCTAGACTATTGAGGAAAAATACCCTCTCTTGGCGCGCTGGGTCAGGCCTGTACAACTTTTCGAGACGAGAGTAACACTGCGCCGGATTCGTAGGAGGGAGGGAGGATGTGAATAAGTTCGGAGATTTAGGTGTTGCATGTTAGAGAGTCGATGCAGATGAGACGAGTTGCTCGATGTGGAGGTGTGGAGTGGTTGTGAGGGGTACAGGACAATTTTCCTGGAGTGGATGCAGATTGAGGTTGGCGGTTCTTGTGATGCGTGATTTCCATGGTTCGTTTCAGCCTCGTGGCCCGGTGAATGATCGAAAGCGAGATTTTAAAATAAATATAATGCGTATTATAATATATATACCACAGTCCTACAATGTTATGTAAGGGGGTAGATATGGTGTGGGCTTGTCCTGAGGCCAGGGTTTAATCGGAGTCTGATTGGTATAGATCCAAACCCTGGAAGACTTCTTGTTCTTTGGCTTTCCTTTCGGCTTCTCTTCTTGCTGCCTCTTCCCTTGCCCGTTCTCGATCTGCATCTGTCATTTGTCTTTCCGTACCGCTGCCACTCGGTATGGCATGTCCAGCTCCATCTGAAACACCTGCAGCTGGAGCACTTTCACTCGGTTGACCTCCGGTGGCGGTGGCAGCAGCACCGTCAGGTACGGTATCCATATATCCCATATTTGCCAAGATTCCACGTTTCATGATTTCTTCACTGGGCCAAGGCGCGAATGGCATATTTGCAGACGGATCCAACATGGCTATATCCTCTGCTGTTGGACGAGTCGCTGCGTTTCCCTTATTTTCGGAACTTCCTCCAGCGGCAGCTGCGGCGTTTGTCACATTACCAGCATCCCCTGTGGTTTCGCCCGTTCTATTATCCCCATTGACCACGGTCTTCACGACTAGGGCCGTAGATGGTACGGCTGACTGAGCTTGCTGTTTAAGATGGGTGGGTGGTCGGGTGAACTTTGAAATTTTGGTTGCATATGAGAGAAGGGCGTCGTATTCAACCTGCCGTGAGTGGGAGGGGAACGTTGTGTTAGGCGTTGCTAGCAGCTCCGTGCGGGCTTGTGAGAGGGTTGTGAGAAGGGTTGAGAGCTCGGAATCAAGAGCGGATGAGAGCGAACGAAGGTGCAGCAGTCGCTGATGGTTTGTTTGATGTGCTACAACTATATGGACAGAATGAGTCAGAACAAGTTATGATCGAAGGTGCAGGTGATAGCGACGAAGGGGGTATGTGGTACGTTGCTGGAGGCTGGACGAGAGGTCGTCATCAGCCGCGACCAGGGCGGCAGCAGCATCGGTGGAGGGGTCGTCGGCGGAGACGGACTCGAGAAGGGACGCGAGAGAAGACTCGATCGCGTCGAGGGATCTTTTAAGGACGGTATCCATCGTCGTCGTCGTGCTATCGAGGCATTGCAGGTACGATTGCAATTGCGGGGATGTTGGTGTTGACGTTGACGTTGAGGCTCCCGCCATGCATGTTTCAATTGATGTTGTTGGGCGCGACACGCCCCCACAACACGCTTTAGTTCGGAACTCGACGTCGTCGGCTCCATCCAAACTTCATCCGATATCGATCGTCTCGATAATGCAATGCTATAGCCATGGGCTTTTATAACAACGACGGCTCGTGCGTTATTTTTTATACACTGTATATTTCTAATATACCCAGAGGAATACCAACCTGGGATTCCTTTCGCCCGGCGGAAACAGCGATCCCCTTTCGCGGAAAGAATTAAGCTTCGCTTCTTCCGCTGGGCGTTCTTGGAAACCATAAGTTTGGGTTCGTCTCCGCAGGAAAAGCTCAACTTTGTTAAACTTCCGCCAGGGCTCCTTTCTCGGTATAATTGGCACATTATGCCCCGAGATGTTCTCTCTGCTATCGAATCTCTAGGGAGACGACCTGATCAATCCATGGTTCTATCCGAGATGCTTTCATGGTAACCAGCTGGGCGTCTTAGCTTACGCGGCCTTTACTTCGCACAAAGCTATTTCACCGTTTCTAGATATGAGACGGAGAAATTTTGCTCTTTGGGGTGAGCAATTTTCAAATTTCCCAAGTTTTAACCAGTTATACGATCCTTGCTCTCCACCTAGTCATCTACCATGGTATTTAGCCTTCGGCACGGAAACCGTCTCAACGGCACGGGAAATGCTTTCGATCTCTTCTTTTCATGCCTCGAGGATGTTCTCGGTCTCAGAGCGCCGCCATACAGGCCATAAAAGTCCTCAAGGACTGGTGGAGTCGATTTACCACATAATCACTAACAAACGACCGGAAATACCGGCCCTAGTTTATCACAGCATCAATCAAAGATGGCCTCCTCTCGCAATTGAAAACAGCCAGTGACAGTATGGCTCTTAAAGAGCGAGACTTTGCCGCCTGCGGGCCAAGAATTATCCAACGAGCGTTGCAAACTTCTTTGTTGATGTTCTAAATACGACTGACTCTGGAAGGTGTCTAAAAATGACGATTCCCAAGTCCTTGCTCGCATTAGCGGGTCTCACAGCGACTGCCTTGGGGCAGACCGCTATCACCGTCAACACTGGTACGACATATCAGACCATCGATGGTTTTGGTTTCTCTCAAGCCTTCGGTCGTGCCTCTCAATTCCAGTCTACTGCATCTGCTCTTCAGAAACAAGCACTCGACTTCTTGTTCAGCAAGACTACGGGAGCTGGTTTCTCTATTATTCGTAACCGAATTGGCTCCGGCGGCTCTGGTGATAGCATCGAGCCAAACAATCCCGGTTCACCAAGCGCGGCACCGACTTATGTTTGGGATGATAACGACTCCGGCCAAGTTTGGTTCAGTACACAAGCAAAGAATTATGGTGTTACTACCATCTACGCCGATGCATGGAGTGCCCCCGGCTTCATGAAAACGAGTGGTTCCGATTCAACTCCTGGGTAAGTTGGGATTATATTATCGCTGTGTTTAATCAATCGTTCATCCACCTTTTTTTTTTTTTTTTTCTCGCTACAACAGTTAACAAATATATTCTAGATACCTGTGCGGAACACCTGGTCACACTTGCTCCTCGGGTGACTGGAGACAGGCATATGCCAATTTCCTAGTTCAATACGTCAAGTATTATAACTCTGTTGGCCTCCCTATCACCCATCTGGGATTCCTGAACGAGCCAGATTACTCGCCAGGTTATTCTCAGATGCAAATCAGCTCCAATGCTGCCGAAGCTATTTCGTTCATCCCAATTCTTGCTGCTACCGTCAAGGCTGCTGGCCTAAACTTGAAGATTACTTGCTGTGATGCTGTTGGCTGGGGCACCACGGTCACATATGCCAATGCCTTGGTGAACTCTGGCGTTACTCAATACCTCGGTGTGATCACCAGCCACGATTACAGCAGCGATCCCACATCCACTCTCTCAGTCACATCCCTTCCCAAGTGGAATACCGAGGGTGGACCTTCGGATGCCTTTACCACTTCTTGGTATGTGAATGGTGACCAGAATGAAGGTATGAACTGGGCCAACAGAATTGCAAACGGAATCGTCACCTGCAGTCTTTCTGCCTTCCTCTTCTGGGAAGGATTTGAGAATGGACAGACTCAATCTGGATCCCATCTTGTCGATGTGAACGGAAGCAACGCCCAGCCTTCGGCTATCTTTTGGGCTTTTGCCATGTGGTCGCGATATATCCGCCCAGGCGCCGTCCGTGTTGGCACTACTGGCACCATCACGAGCACCGTGATTGGCGCCTTCAAGAACACCGATGGCTCCTATGTCCTTGTATTCACCAACTCCGGTACGTCAGCGCAATCCGCCAAGGTCTCATTTAGCGGATACACCCCTGGTTCTGCCAGCGCGTGGGTCACCAGCTCCAGTGGCAACTTTGTCACCACCTCAGCAACCTTGGCTAGCGGTGCCGTTACCGTCTCCCTTCCAGGTCGTAGCGTCGTTACTGTTGTATTGAAGGGTAGTGGAAGCGCTAGCACCACCCTCCAGACGTCCGTCACGACGGCCAAGTCAACTACAACTTCGTCCAAGGCGGTTACTACCACCACTACCGCCAAGGTTACGACTACAGGAGGCGGTTCCGGTTGCCAGTCGGCGCAATACGGACAGTGCGGTGGTATCGGCTGGACTGGATGCAGCTCGTGCGTGAGTCCCTTTACATGTAAAGTGTCGAACCCATACTACTCGCAATGCTTGTAAATATATCTTTTCGAACGATCTCGCGAGATGAGATAATCAGAGGTTGAGGATGAAGTGTAAATAGCCAGAGATGGTGTACAGGTACATACATGTACATTAGGGTGGAAAGCTTAGGGTGTATATATGTCATGTCTTCTTTTAGAATGATTTTTTATGCAACATTTTAAACTTTCTGTTTTATTACAATGTATTCTATGGGTCGGCCAAATCGATCTTGTCTCGGGTTTGTGCTATACACGTACACACGAGACTGTAGTATACCTTCTAAGGGCAAGTAAAAATCTGAATACATTTTGGGTTAAAGAGAAATTGCTATCACCCCAATAGAGCACTATTGTAACATCCTCGGAGTTCAGATTACAATTGTTTCGATTGCTTTTGACGACGTTGAAGAAGGGGATCCCCCAGCCGGGACTGTGTGTTGAGCGCGTGCCCCTTTCTCCTCCTACCTTCTCTTCCCTCTCTTTCTCCTCATTTTCTTCTTTTCTTTTCTTCTCAACCAGAACCATACAGCAATATATTTATGATGAAAGAAAGGAAGAAATATAGCAAATTAAAAAGGTAACACAGAATAAGAATACATGAATAAAAGATTATCTCATTTGTAAATATTCGTGTTATTTATCGATATATCTTTTTTTTTCCCCTTCATTTTAGGTTCCCATGTTTTTTTATGATAAGAAGGCGTAGAGACAGGACAAGACGGACATAAGTATACTCCCCAATGCAAAATACAAGCCGCAAGCTAGTCTGCTCTTCAGACAATGACAATCAAATGGTATCATTCGATATGAAAAAAAAAATCAAATTTTTCTTTTTCTCTCTCTTTTGTGAAAAAAGAACCCACGTTATATATCCCATATGGTACGGACCATACTCTGTGTACGAAATAAAAAGAAGAACAAGAAGAAAAAGGATATAAGTTCAACCACTGATAGTTAATAATAAGCTTTGACAAACAAGAAAAAAAAAAAAGTGAGTTAAAATCAACATCTAGACTAGCCCGTCATACAGCGACAATGCGGAAACGATAGTTTGATCTCGCTGGCTACCCTCGCGGAATTCCTCCATGGTGAGAGAGTTACTCTCGTCTTTATCCATCATTTTAAAGATTTTTTTGACACGTTTTTCGGGTGTGTCTTCATCTTCTGGTAGTTTTACCATCGTTCCGACCTTTTTCAACAAAAAAAGAAAAAAAATCATATTGTGGTTAGTGATTTTTTTGTCCTAGATTGATTTGATTATATAGATAACGATGTGGGAGAACTGGGGAAAATACCATCTTATAAATCGCCTCAACAATCTTCAACATTTCATCATACGAAATCTCGCCGTTGCCGTCAATGTCATACAGTTGGAATGCCCATTGTAATTTATCCTCCAGCTTGCCGCGCGAAGTGACGCTCAAGGCGCAGATGAACTCTTTGAAATCGATAGTTCCAGAGTGATCTGAATCAAAGACGTTGAAGACGTAGTCGGCAAAGTTTGTGGGGTCACCGAAGGGGAAGAATTGTTTGTAGATTTTTTGGAATTCTTGTTTGTTAAGGGTGCCGGAGGGGCAGTCCTTCAGGAAGCCTGGATATCGATCGATATATCAGTTAATATATAGGAATATATGCATATATATCTGGGAGAATGCCCTGGTGGCTTGAGTTTAAGTGGGAGCGCACCTTTGTACCATTGTTGGAGCTCCTTCTTATCAAAATGTGTGTTCCGTTCAAGCTCAGCGAGCTGGTCTGCGGAGAGTTTGGAGGATCTGGTAAGGGAAAGAAAGTGACAGGGGTTAATGATACGTTCTACATCTTCCATCTTAGTTTTTCTTTTTAAGCTCGCCCATCTGTGGCATTCCCAATCCTAGTTTTTCAACACCATTTTCAAGTTTATTTAATTCTTGACATCTTTTTTATAATGATGTAGTCAAAGATGTGTGTGTGTCGCATGAAGGTCGTTTGGGTCGGCCGTTGAATTTCGGGTCGGTGTTAAGCCAAGCAACGGCCGAACCAAGAGGGCGAAAAGGATTGGTCGGACGAAGCGAAGGAGAAGTAAAAGAAAAAAAAAAAAAAAAAAAAAAAAACTGGGGATCGGGAAGACCGGACGGGATGAGCTGAGGTGGAGGGGCAACAAACTTCAACTACTCTACTTACTTCTGTCCCATGGCTGCTGCTTAATGGCGACTGATCAATCACGGGCGGAGGACTCGGAGGAAACGGAGAGCTTGTTGAGATCTATGGGTGGATTTGGCTACCGTAGACAGGGAGAAAAAGGATTCGATCAGGGTCCGGGTCGGGTTTCCGCGGGGATACTAGCGATAGAGAAGGTGGGAGGTAGAAGTTGAGGTCGAGAATGAGGAGAGTGAGTAGGTATAATTGCTGGCGGGGGAGGTAATTTCTTGTGATGGAGAATCCAACTGGATTTAAACGGCCGGCCAGGAAAAGAATAAGAAAAGAAGACGCCAACGAATTAGTAACGAAATCCTAAATCTAAAAGATACTGACAAAGCCATCGAAATATTAATTTTATATTTTTGTTTAGAAACGGCGCAAAAAGACGATGGTTTGAGGGTTTTCCTCGTGCCTTTTTCGTTATGGACTTTGTCGGGGGATTATATAGCGTATATACGCACATCGTCATATTGCAGCGGATCTGTGGGATCACTTACTTTACAGTACACCAAGTTGAACAGCTAGAGCCCGAGACTGCCCGGTTTATGATCGATCGCAGGATCAAAAAATGGAATAAAGTCAAATCAGATTATCAAGAGAAGAATTATAGAAGAAACAGAAGAGGAAAGGGCTGGGGAATCAAGGTGAGCTGCTGCAGCTGATGAGAAGGTTTATTTAATCTATTCGATCAGTCGCTGATTATATTATTCCCCGCCCCAAGGTCCTTTTAGTATCAAATCTGGACCCAGCCGCTACTTAAGTAACCTAAGTGGTCACTCGAGTACTTAGCTTCTTCTCCTACGGTTACACATCAAAACCCGATCAGAGCTGAAGATTTTTTTCCCTTGGTTCTTTTTAAGCTCAGTCTAGTTCTTCGGTTGTGCCCTTCATTGGACGTCCTTGTCCCGGCGGATGGAATGACGATTTGGTTTGCACAGCCTCAATCGGCCCCACGTTACCACATCCCTTTCTATCCATACTATTATTGCATCCCACTCGAACCTTCTTCTGTTTCGTCACGAATGTGATACCTCCAACCTTGTCAGCTAGCTCCCTCCGGGCCAAGGAATGTCTCTGCCATGTCGTCGTGTCCGGGGGG